>CALNHX010004028.1:0-136376 GCA_940337035.1 Agriotes lineatus
AAAGTAATTAATTACTAATTACCAATTACCGCCCAATGTAGTAATTTAATTACCAGAGATTCAATTACTCACAGGAAATAGTAATTCAATTACCAATTACTTAGTAATTGTAATTGTACAATATCAATTACTTTTTCAATTAATTTCAATAAAAATTATTGTCATATAGTTGTATTTAGTAGAATTTTCTTGCAAGTTGCAACTATCATTAGTGTCGTGTCGATTCGTAATCGTTATCTAAAAATGCTTAATTTTATGTTTTGTTAACTATCCATATATATAATAGACTTGTCTGTCCGTCCGTCCGTCCGGGACGCTGTTTCAGCAGCCAAACCGTAAGAGATAGAGAAAAAAGTTATGAAAGTTATATGTTTGGAATGGTCATGTCAGGTCAGGAACCGAATTTCAGTCACGTGACACTTTCGGTTTTCGAGAAATCACAAAAAAGACCGTTTTTCAAATAGAACGCGTATTAAATAAAAACTGGTTCACCAGCCAAACGGAGCTGCGACCCTCTGCGCCTTAAAACCTCGATCGGTTAGGCAACCACTTTGACAGCTTCCAGGTCTGGGTGGTTGCCTAACCGATCGAGGTTTTAAGGCTGAAACAGTTTTTATTTAATACGCGTTCTATTTGAAAAACGGTCTTTTTTGTTTTTTTAAATGAGACATTTGTCTCACTGGATTGCTAGTAGTAACCTAATACTTTATCACTCTTGAAGGTTTTTTGATAATTAAATCTTCTAGCTACATGCACCGTTCACCAAAACCAAAAGTTTTTAGTTTGTTTTGATGTAAGATGTAAGTAAATAAATAAATTCAAGGATAACAATTATACAGGGTGTCCCAAAAAAATGGGACACCGACTTGGCATAGATTCCTTAGGTTATAATAAACCGATTAAACCTAATATACTTTAGTACAAAGTGCCTTCAGTAAAAAGTTATAGGGACTTGGAAGTTCAAATCTATATATTTTTTTATATTAGTTTCCACAAAAGTTATCACTAAAGTTGAGCTTTTTATCACGATTGTGTATTTAGTTGCCGAGGCCCGAAGGGTCAAAGCAAATAAACCACACAAAGATTGAAATGGAACTCCCCGTGCCCAGGGGTAAATTGTTTATTTAAATCGAGAAATCGCGAAGTTACAACATTTTAACCAACTTTTATAGGTTACGTTGAGGTCGATTGACGTTTACCTATCGCCCAGCCGCCTACAAAAAGTTGTAAAACAGTGGATTACTTCACTGCCAATTTCTCGTATTTTATTTAACGATTTCGAAGTTTTATACTGCCAATTAAAAAAAAAATTTCGAATATGAAGAAATGTCGAATTTAATTTTGGATAGATTTAGTAATGATATTAGAAAAAATAGCACGCTGAATATGTTATAAAAGCGATTTTTCCATGTTCGTGATAAATTAATCTACTCCCTTTGCATTACTCGCTCGTAAATTAAACGTTGAAAAACTTTCACTTTTCTTAACTTGTAGAACAATCTATTATTAAATACGCTTAACATCAGGCTGAATGACGAAAATATGTAACTTACCTAAGTATACAGGGTGGAGCATTGGATTTCATAAGTGTTTGACAGCAAATTTCTATTTAGATTTTGTAGAAGAACGATCCAATTGGCGCAACTTGAGCATTTTTTGTTGGCTCTGTTCAAAAATACTTTTTTTTACCCCTTTATACGAAAGTTACATTTTCTGTCGCCTGTTGGGGGTATAGGGAAAATATACGTTTGGGTCCCTGGTTGGTTTCCAATGGCAGTGGGAGGGAATATAATACATTGACTGCCGTTGCCATTAGAGACGGGGGACAATGTGATTATGATTACTAATAAATCAACTAGCTTCCTGGCTTTCATATTTAAATATTTTTGAATGCAGCTGATCACAAGAGATAGTCTCATCATAAAATGTAAAAGTGTTGTATGTATAACTCTGGACTAAAACGTCATTTCATCCCTTGCATGATTACAATAAATTGATTAGGTACTGTTCTCGCAAACTCTGAAGAACTAAACTACATCTGCGGGAGGGAATGATACATTTTCCTCCCTAGTAAATAGTAATACAAATAGTTATTAAAAATACTGATAGGTATCCAGAGCAAAGGTGTACACAATTGCGCAAGATGAACCTAATTTGGCTACAACAAAGACGGGAAATAATTTAAAAAACGCAAAATTTTGGAATTTCACATTTAAAGAAGACCTACAATTAAAAATTTGGAATTTTCATTAAAAAATTAGTACTTTACTGTGCAAGATCTTTTAAATTATGCGAAAGAAGAACTACAGTACAATGGATCTCGTAGTACAGTATGAAGGATACTCAAAAGCATGGGCTATAAATTTAAAATCGTGAACTCACGAAAAATATTACGTGAAAAGCAACACGTTGTCTCTAAAAAAAATTCCTTTTTGAGGCAGTACCTTTAAAAAAATATATATTGCATTTTCAATACTTAAAGCTAAAGCTGATGTGTCAAACATTTATAACCTAACATTTAAACTGACACCTTTTCTACACTGTTTTAAAAAACGTTCTTAATTTCAACGCCTACTAGGTGTCATGTAAAATTGAAACGGACTTTACATTTTATATATGCGTTTTCCGCTGTTTAAATGTTGTTATCGGATTTTGTCCGTTCAATTCAATTCCTCACTCAAAAACGTAATTTTCTGGACTTAAGGTCTGTTACACTTGCACGGATCGTTTAAAACAAGCAAATTGAAATGAATAAATAATCATTATGAACCAATGTCATCTAATGAAGCTATTTAAAATTATTATTTTACCGTAGGTATCGTAATCTGTAATGTACTTACCGCAAATACTCTTATAGCGTCTTACACTTAGCGTCTATCACAATAAATGTGTCACTATTACAAACTACAGATACACGCACTAATGCTGGTGGACGCGTCATACAAAATGCAGAAGCTGCTGTTATTCGACTCGTCAGAGGAAATAATTAATTAGGCATATATTGCGCGGGAATACCCTGCGATTTGCTTAATATGTAACTTAATAAGACCTTATTTATGCGTTCTGGAGATTTAGCACCATATCGAGGTCAGTAATTCAGTAATTGAAATACCACAAAGTAATTCAATTACCTCGAGTAATTTCAATTACCACAAGTAATTCAAATACCTATAAAGTAATTTAAATACTTTAGAGTAATTTAATTACACGAAAGTAATTGAGTAATTGAATGCAGTAATTAATTACTTTTAAAAAGTAATTTTCAAGTACTTTCTAACAAAGATGGCAATTCCCAATTACAATTACCGCATTTTGAAAAGTAATTCAATTCCAAGGCAAATAAACAAAAAGGAATTTAATTAGTAATTTAATTAAAAAGTAATTAATTACTGCCCAGCTCTGATACCAACAACAATTTGAAAAGGAAAAGGAAAACAATATCTAAACAACAAATAAAACTAAAAGTCGCTACCTATAATGCCAGAACAGTAGCAACAGAGGAAGAACTAACTGAAATCGAAATGGAACTTAGCAAGATCAAATGGGACGTAATCGGTTTAAGCGAGGTCAGAAGGAGAGGCGAAAACCTAGAAACATTAAAATCAGGTAACACATTCTACTATCTCGGAGATGAACATGAATCAAGAGGGGGAGTAGGGTTTCTTATACATAAACGACTATCGGAAAACATTAGTGCCATCCATGCAATATCCACAAGAGTGATATATTTGATCTTACGACTAAACACTCGGTATAATCTAAAAATTATACAAGCATACGCACCGACCTCGGACCATAAGGATGAGTAAGTAGAAACATTCTACGATGATATAACCAAAGCATTAAATCAAAACCTTGCCCACTTCACAATACTATGTGGTGATTTTAATGCAAAAATAGGGATAAAATCCGATTCAGCCGAGTTTGCTTTAGGTAAATTTGGTAGTCCGGGAAGAAACGAAAGAGGAGCCACTCTGTTGAACTTTCTATTGGAAAACAACCTATTCCAGATGAATAGCTTCTTTCATAAAAACCCCACAGAAGATGGACGTGGAGAAGCCCGAATGGTAAAACACGCAACTAGATCGATTACATAATATCGAATAAGACATATATAATCAAAGATGTGACAGTATTGAATAGCTTTGCAACCGGTAGCGACCACCGAATGATCAGACCTACAGTAGAGATAAACACCAGCAAAGAAAAAAATAAAATGGTAATGAAAAAGAAAATAAAAACATGTACACAGCCTAAAGATGAACAGAGATTTGTGGAATATATGAACAAAAAACTAAACGAGATATCAACAAATGACTTAAATGAATTGAACAACTCAATATCGAACATAATTACAGAGGCCCAAGAAAAATTTTGCGTACGAGATGGAAAAGAAGAAAGGATCAGCATCGAGACAAAGAATAAAATAGAAAATAGAAGGAAACTACTACAAGATAAAAACGCAAGCCAACAAGAAATAAACACTGCGAACAAAGAAGTATCAAAATCTATCAGAAAAGACATCAGGAAGTTTAAAAGTGATAAAATAACACAAACTATAGAAGAGAACAAAAGTATGAAAGTACTCCGACGAAAGTTAACGGTTGGCAAAAAAGAAATTATAAAGTTAAAAGACAAAAAAGGGATAGTGAAGTCAAATAGAGAAGAAATGATCAACATCGTAGAAGAATTCTACGAGACATTATATAAAAACCAGTTGACATTAAAGCCAGAAGAACATGCTACACTGAAAATTACAAATCAAGAATCGGAAGATATTCCCGACATTTCCGAAGCAGAAATCCACCATGCTCTGAAGAAAATGAAAAACGGTAGAGCACCTGGCGAAGACGGAACGTTGATAGAATCTTTAAAATTGGGGGGGGGGGACCTTCTCTTATAACAGAAATCAAAAAACTGTTTAACCTAAGTTTAGAAAAACAAATCATCCCCACCCAATGGAACAACTCTATAACTATCTTAATCCATAGAAAAGGTGATATAACGAATATAGAAAATTATGGACCTATCAGTCTTTTAAGTCACTTATATAAACTCTACACGCGTATAATCACCAACCGACTAGAGAAGAAACTGGACTTCTACTAAACACGAGAGCAAGCGGGTTTCCGCTCTGGCTACGAAACCAACGACCGTCTGCAAAGTATCAAAACCCTCATCAAAAAACTATAGAATACAATCGTCCCTTAAACGCAATTTTCGTCGACTTCCAAAAAGCGTTCGATACCGTAGAACTAGTATCAATCCTACGAGCACTAAAAGAATGCAGAATCGACCAACGATATTCCAATATTATTTATAATATCTATGAAAACGCAACAACAGTTAAACTACATACCAACACTAAGAGAATAAACATAAAAAGAGGAATTAGACAGGGAGACACTATGTCTCCAAAACTCTTCACCACCGTTCTAGAACACGCATTAAAAACTTTAGAGTGAGAAAATAAGGGAGTGACTATCGATGGGGAAAGACTAAGCAACTTAAGATTTGCAGATGACATAGTTTTATTATCAGATAATTTAAGAGAAGTCAGAGAAATGTTAGAAGAACTACAACAAGCAACACATAAAGTAGGATTAAAAATAAACTACAACAAAACAAAAATGATGACCAACTTAGTAGGTACCTAGCGAACCTATAAAAATAGAGGACGAGGTAATTGAAATTGTCGATAAATATACCTACCTAGGTCATGAAATCAAAATTAGTAAAGACAACCAGACATGCGAACTCTCCAGAAGAATAGCTTTAGGCTGGGCAGCTTACGGGAAACTCAGAAACATATTCAAAACTGACATTCCCATAAGATTAAAACGAAGAGCCTTCAACCAATGTGACCTACCGGTTTTGACATACGGGGCAGAAACACTAACTCTTACAAAAACAACTGTTAAGAAACTGCAAATAACACAACGTAAAATGGAGAGATCAATGCTGGGGTTGACCCTAAGAGATCGAATCCGAAACGAAGAAATAAGGAGTAGAACGGGTGTAGAAGACATTATAATACGCATAACAAAATTAAAATGGAGATGGGCCGGCCACGTGGCCAGATTACAAGACAACAGATGGACGAAGAAAATTTTGGAATGGCGACCGAGAGCCGACAAGCGTAGCCGTGGAAGACCGCCAACAAGATGGTCAGACGACCTTAAAGAATCACAACCAACTGGATCGCAATGTCCCAGAAGAGAAAAGATTGGAAACGTCTAGAGGAGGCTTACGTCCAACAATGGACAGAAGGAGGCTGAAAGATGAGATGAGATTGTTAATTAATTTCAGATATTTTTTAATGTTGTACTGTACGAATGTATGTTTCATTATTGCATAAATAAAATCTTCTCTGGTGATGAAGTAAATGTTTTTTTTAAATTTAACACACAGATTAAATGTTTTGTTGTTCATTGTGAAGCATATACATCTTCGAGCTTCACAATGACTATTGCATTAGGCATTTTACAGATTGCCTAAAATAGCGTAGGAAATTCGCAGATTGCCTAAAGTTATAGGCATTTTGCAAAATTTCTGGTGAATTGGTCACTTTGCGGAAAGCCTAGTCATTCCGCACATTGTCGGATTTTGTACATTGCCGATAACATATATATTGGAAATATCTATAGAGCCGTAATGTTTAACCAATACTGATATTTTTTTTGTAATAAGGTTTTGATATTTTATGATAAATGGTTTAACTTGTTAGTTTAAAAATTATTTTTTTAATAAGCGAAAGAGCTGAGGCACGTAAGAGATTATATTATTATGTAGCATGATCTGAAACATCTGAAGTTTTTTATTTGGTTCCGATTTTTTGCTTCTTTTATTTTTAGTTTAAGCTTTTACTTTTAGGTAGTTTAGTTTCTAGTTTTTAATTATTTCTTCGTTTTTGTTTATTTCTATGGTAATAATTTAGTTTTCTCACTGTATCACATACTTCCTTCAGAAAGATTCGCGTTGTATCCAACAAATTGAGCGAAGAGCTGAATCGTTCTCTAGAGATGGCCCACTGCTATAACTTTCTAGAATATTGCTGATTTTACCACCTGTGGATAGTTTAGAATAAGATTACTTTTAAAATTGTGAGTATATTTTAATTGGAATGAATTAATAGTTATTTACACAAAAAGAGACTAACAAGAGCTTTATTCGAGAAGGAGAAAGATTATATCCAGTATTTTATTATTACATTAACTAATCTTTCGTAATAACTTTAATATGCTTTAATTTTCAATCACCCTAGGGATTAAAGAGTTACCATAGCAACAAGACACTAGGGATTAAAATCCTGCTTTCAAAAGTAAATAAATACTAGCAGAGTACCCGCGCTTTGAAAAGAGCTCTGTAGGCTAATGGTTAGCACGCCTACTTATCATTCGGGAGGTTGTGGATTCGATTCCCGCGACTCTCTGCTCTGTTTCAGGTTGAGGTGGTTTTCCTGAGTCAACAGGGTACCTTCTCTAAGGTGAATGCCGGGGCAGTACTTCTCCATAGAGATGGGCGCGTCGCGCACATTTCACGCTTGCTTTAAACACTCACGTTCACGCACGCTCATGCTCACGTTCACGGCGTGACCCGCCACTCGCGATGTGACCCGTAGATTTTATTTCTAAATTCAAATTCAGATAGAACAGAATTTTCAGTTTTAAAACCAATAAAAATCTGCAAAGGGTTTTATCCAGAACTTCCCTCGTAAGTGGACATTGTGACACAAAATAATTTTAAAAATCAAATTAAGTTAGGAATAAAAATATCTTCAGGTTTCTAATAAATTACATAAATTTTCAACAAAAAAAATATTACCGGTGATCGAATGCGAAGGGCATACGGCTGCGTATGCGATTCCAGGATTTTGTGGGATATTTCAAGCGAATGCACTATTCCTACATACGCTACAGAGCACTTCTTGTGTACGTGCCTTAAATAGAACCTTAGAATAGAAGTAATTATTAATTCCCAGGCAGGACGCCATTGACTGCACACAGTACACACAACACTCATACCACAACACAGATGAGCATGTGCAGCTCCGTCTCTAGATCTTCCACATGGGAGGGCAGCGGGTGGGCGGAGCACCCTGCAATATTTTAGTCATTACTAAATATTTAACGTAAAAAACTCGCATCTGTTTGCTTACAGCTGCGTTATAAAAGACGCGACAATACGACGGCCAATGACGGACGAAAGGCGCCCGATGGCTGCCGATGAAAAAGTGACACAGATAGAGACACACAGATGCAAAGATATAAGCACATGATACGTGTATCTATAGGGACTAGCTTTTCAGGCCACTACATAGACGGTCTCACCATAATTAAAATATTTTTGTATTTTTAAAAACAACTTACAGAAGAAAATGTTTTAACGTTTCTAATTGTGTTCAAAATTATGTATAATATAGGTAAACATTTCTTAATGTTGCTGATAATACTGAAACCGTAAAAAAGGCTTAGTAATGCAGAGTATATTAATTTGCAAAGAAGAAAGCACCGCAGCGGTGGGATTAGAAATATATTAACGTTGAGGCTAGTATTCACCAGTTTCCTAATAATGGCCGGGTAATTGCTTCACTAGAAGAATATATATTATTGAAGTGGTATTAAGCCCTTCGACTTGGCTCTGAATGCAGTGCACAATGGTTGTCAAATTAAATAAGCACAGAGTTGAGATATTTTAAGTAACTGCAATGTTGAACTAATATTAATACAGTAAATGCATTAGTAATGAGATGCGAGAGCTAATAATTAGTAAAGAAAGGCATGTTAAGGTAAAATATGTTCAGAGGGTTTCGAATTGGCTTGTGAATTAAGATAATTAATATGAAAGGTTTGTGCACATGCAAAGCCAGACCACAGAAAATTTATTGAACACAAATAGTTTGTTGGGTGCAATTTGAACAAAGCGTAAGATTATTAAGTCAAAGAATAAGATGGTGAAAAATTGTGAACTGGGCAGAAAGGTAAACCGATATGAAACAGAAGAGAAAGAATTTTCAAAAAAGCAATTATTAAATATTGGCAAAAGAGTGTAGCGAACAACATGAAAGTGCGGGACTCGATCACCAGTGCATTTATTAAGAACAAAGTGAATATAGCAGATCAGTGAATATTAAAATAATATTGCGTGCGCCATCGCAGAAAGACAATGATAATTATAAGAAAAAGACAATATTTTAGTTTGTAAGAAATTTGAACATTTAAAATTATATAATCAAAATTATTTTTATTATGTACTAAAATTACCAAAACTTATTTCCATTAGCTTTGTAACTTAGCAACCTAGATTATATTTTGTTTAATAACAGAAGACAACAATTGAAATAAATTACTTGACGTGAGATTTCTTGCTCCACTTAAATAACTGATTTTGAATAATAAACGAGCATATTAACAGTTATAAATTCTAGCATTTTATTGCCCATGTGTTTGTGTTCCTGTGGAAATGTTTGTGAGGCTTTACACCACAAAAAATTATAAAAGTTTTCGATGCCATTCCGAGGACATCGGCAGCAGCCAACTGGGACGTTCGAGCTTCGTTTCCGGAGAAATTAAGTATCCTGAGCCAGAGGAGTGTACACCAAGGCGTCGGTCGGCAGAGTCTGCAAGAGGGCCACCATCAACAGCAGCAACGAGGGGACCGCCTCCAGCAGGAGATCTGACTAGCAGCACCTACGATCGTCTACTTCACAGAACGACCCAAAGTTTCCAGGTAGGAAAGTGCCTGTAATTCATGTGTTAGCGCCGGGGTTCGCAGCATAGAGCGAGAACCAACCTTTCCGAAGACGCGGCCAGCGTGTTTCCCAGCGTCCATTTGCGTTGGTTTTCTCAAAATTGGGTAAATTATGCAGATCCAGCGAAAACCCGAAGCGTTCAAAACAAATGCCCGAAGTAGCGTCGCATCTAAGGTCTACACATTACCCTTTTTCTGTGACGTCACAATTTGCTCTCTTTATTTAAATATAAGGAACTGGACGAAACAAAAAATCTACAGTTTTTGGTCAGGTCCGCTTTAAGCATGGTTTGTTTTATAATACTGTCAATGTGACATAAGTCCAAAATGACAGTAAAATAACGCGCAATAACAAGCAAGCGAGCAAGCCTAAAATCTTATTTTAAGCGTTAGGGACTTCTTCACAGAGGAGAAACGTCGAATTACATAGCTCAAGAACATCTTGGTTTGATAAATGTGCTATTTGGAGCATCCCTTACATTAAAGGTTGGGTATATGTCAAATTCTTTCTGAAGTCTAGTACCTGTGATCTAAATGATCATTTTGAATTTACTATAATATAAGACGTACGTTTTTAACGCTATGTTTTGTTATTTCTGACGTCACGGCAAAAGGGTAATGTGTAGACTTTAACAATCTAGGGACGGTCTTGACGTCATCATAGAACAAAAGCTAGTTTAATTGCCAAGCGGGAAAAATTCAAACGACTTACTTGATGCGTTGTTCATAATTACACGAGTGTAAACATTCAATTTGCCGTCGTGCACGACCGACTAATTTGTGTTTACCTGACAGTTTGGGATTGATTTGACCTAACCACTAAAAACCGCGCTCTCGAACTACTTTGAATTTAGAGTTAGTCAACCTCAGATTATATGTTAAAAGATAGCGAAATTCGGGACCTAACCTGTAGAGAGTTTCATGTTTTACTGATGAGCTAGCACACTGAGTTTGCAGTTAAATAGAATATTACAAAATAGAGGGAATATAACCATTTTATTAATAATTTGATAAATAAAGATTACATTTCATTTTAATCAGTTTGCCAATTAGAAAAAAAAAGCTTACAGAGCCTTCCTTAGCCACAGCAATATTATCTCCATAATGTATAACACGAGAAATACAGTAAAAATTAGTGTATAAAATTTACTATTTTAATAGACCAAATCCGTAAATCGAAACGCTTAAGAGGACAATTTTATTGGCATCTTTTAGTCCATGATTATTGGATGTAAAGACATGGCTTTCAATAATTTATGCATCGCCATGCCGATGGTAAGATTTCAGGAAACACACTATATCGCTAAACCATTTTTAAGTTTTCCAAGAGAATAATTAACACTAATTGTAACACCATCATCCATAATACAACGATACCCCTGTATGTTACGTAGCGTTTCTGGCTAAGCGGATAAGGCGTCTGACTAGAAATCAGATTCCCTCTGGAAGCACAGTAATTCACATTGCTAAGTGTTTCGTTTAACTGGTTCAGTATTATGGGAAACCTTAATATATCTTTCGATATTGTGTATGTAATTAAGAACACCCGTTTGTGGTGCGCTTTCTTGATTAAAGACGTCAATAAAGCGTTTTCGTCTGTGACATTTTTATTTACAGTTCAATTTGTGGGTTAAAAAGTATTAAATATTTAAAAGAAAACTTTGCGTCTATTAGACAATTGTATCGGAATAAGGCATCTTGTAAATGGAATATTTTCCTTTCTAAAATAATAATTTTCCATAATACCTACATGTTATTGTACTATATCAGTATTGTCTCTTTGATCAATATGTCATCTATGACAGCCAAGGCTGTTAAAATTTAAGAGCCACGGTTGTTATAACCGTGCTGCATTACCAATTTACATGCATTGTTTTAATTTACTCGAAAACGAATTTGCAAACATTCGTTGCTACACTACCAAATTACGTACGGTACTCTATTTACTAGTAAGTTTCTTTTATTTTAAAATCACATATCCTAAAATTGGCCACTTTTAGTAGATATTAACAAAATGGTTAAACAAATTGGTCACTTTTAGTAGATATTAACAAAATACGTCATATGCTCAATATTGGCGTAATATCATTAAATACTATAACATAAATCTATGCTACTCATATTTATTTAACTATTTACTTAGCATAGGGTTATATTAAGTTGATCGGCTAAACTCGATAAATAGAATTTGTTGATGTCGTCTAGAAAACGAGAAAAACGATTGCACTAAATTTGCCTCAGCACATTTTTGTTTTACCTTCATCTTGCACAAATATAACTAATTTGAAATGACAATCTCTTTTGAAAAAATAGGACATAAAAAGTAAGTATTACATTATATTTGTAATTTCGCAAGAAATAGCTGTAAGATTCGCTAAAATCTCAACAGTTACGACGAGTTTAAGTTTCGTTGGAGCATTTCTCATGTTTGTTTAATATTCCAACTTAGCAAAATATAAGAATTTTATTTAAATGCCTTTGTTGCGAATAAAACCTGTTAGGAAACTACTTACTTATTTAAAAATAACATTAAAGCGGAAAATTTTCGAGCTAAGCAGCTGCCGCTACTTTTAAGATACGTATTTTTAACTGAGTGACATTTCAATTTTAATGTCACTAACGCTGGTTAAGCTCGTTCTAATAATCTTTAGCACCGTGTATTTATAAATTTAAGCACATGCTCGAATGAAACGTTCGCTAATGGGCTTGTGCGGTTTATTTTTTGTTTGCGTAATGCTACTAATTAGTAGCAAATCCTTTAGGCATTTACCTGACTTGGTAACCAACAAGATCGCTTCGCAAAAGGAAGTCATCACTCATAAACGATTATAGGTATCGGGGTTCCAAACTAATCTGCTTTTACCCCTTTTCAACTTTGCCCGGAAGACCTAACGATCAAATTGGAAACAATAAAGCTATACATCAAATTACAGCACGCATACTTCATATTCCCATAAGTTTTATGCAAGCTTTATTACTTCATATCATGTTCATAACGACCCACTACAGCCTTACATTAAAACTAATGCCCTCTATTTTAACATAAAAATGTGTTTACTGTATTAGCTAATAATAAATAGCTATATTTAAATTTTATCAGTATTAAAATTACGCAGACTTGTTTTGACAGTATGCATACGAAGGTCAAGGATGCTGTTGAATAATACTACAATTCTCTTGACATAAATGAAGTAACTAAATGCGTAATATTTATCAAACTGGTCTAAAAAATGTCAAACTCATATAAATACTAAAAAAAATCGTAAGAGGCATATACTTATAATTTTGTGGATTTTAATATATTTATAAAGATGTCATTCTAAATTAAGGTTTTATTTTGTTGCGAATATAGTAATTGGGATATTAATTTTAATTTAAATTATTTTTTTACTAATTGTGAATGTAAAATTATGTATCTACAAATAGAGAAGAAAGACTAAATTGGTGTAAGCTTTACTTCACAATTGCTTACACGATTACACGTCTACCATCTATAATGAGAATCGTGCGAAAACCTAGTACGGGTGCTAACATTCTCATGGGAAATTCGGTTACGTTAGGAACCGATTTCAGAGCAGGTCTTTTACGAACGAATATCATTAACAAACGGCCTCTAGCTTAAATCAGTGGTGAAGCGAATGGTGGAAGTCTTTCAGAACTGGTAGGCGTATTCCTCAGCGCAACGGTTGGATGGATAGTTATCTTTAGTATGTTATGCCTACTTATGTACACAACTAAAAATTATAAACTTAGGGCTAGATGAGTTATATACAAGACGGGTCACGCCCCTGACGTGGTTGGGTGCAAGGGTTGGTGCAGCCTCCGATCTTTATTGGGTTGGGGAAGATAGAGTAACTCGCCCCGTCGTCCTCGGCCGTGTTGGCTTGTCCAGGTGCTGGCTCTCTATGTTGAGTATAATAGGAGGCGATAAGGGTTTGTCAGAATGCTGGCTCTCCGGGTGGAGTGTAGCAGGCGGAAAAAGGGACCTCAGGATGGAGTATGCGGCGGTTCAAGTATCTCCGGGTGCAGTGGCTTCCTTCTAGGTGGACTCCTGGTGGAGTGGCTTTCTTCTAGGGTACTCCGGCTGGGACTTCCTTCAGGTTGGACTGACAGTCAAGTGTGCAGTGGTGTGGACTCCTCGGCTTGGAGTGTGTTGGACCAATTCGGCTGGATTCTACTGGGCGATATTGAGTGTCCTCTGCTCCCAGCGTGTTTCGCGTGTAATGATACCTCACATGGAGCTGACCCGTTTAGGAAAACGTTGGTTACAATTGATTTAAATATTTTTTAAATTATAATTAAATGCTTATATTTGCCGGCTTGCGGTTGTTTTTCCGTCGCGGGAATTCTATGATGATTCTACCTTCGAACCTTTATTAATCTGCTCAAGCTTCGTAAAAATTATGGTAGAGCAATTGTGCTAATTTCGTGATTTTATTTTTACGTTAGGTTGACCTATTTCTGGTCGGTTGCGGTATGAATTCGGAGTTTGATTTTCTTAAAGATTGAGCGCATTCGTTAATTTTGTAGTTTAGATTTCATTTTTTCCCGGCTGTTCGCTGATATTTTTTGTTGCTAAAAAGTACTTACAAGGGGTAAATCCGTGCAGCGAGGCGTGAACGAGAAATTTATTGGTTACTTTCCCAAACCGAGTTCCGAGTGAACGAGGCAGCATTTTGTGGCAAGCTATGCGAATACCTTAAATCCAAAATTTATAGTAATAGTATTATAGGACTGAGTTAGAGAATAGCAAATTCATTACAAACTATCAGTCCTAATATGCTAGCCAATGTTAGAAGTTTTTGTGATGATTTAGGGCACTGTTTCGCTCAAGAGGGTGAGTGATTTGAGCATATATTACAATTTTTGTTATTTCATTTTTTTATTTTCTTTAAATGCAATACTAAAACTGTGTTTTATGCTACACAGCTTTCGTTTTAATTTCTTAAAGCTATTTGATAAGTTTGTAACTTGATATGAAATCGAAGATATTCCTTCAATTGGCTTTATCTATAAGTGTAAATCGCCACAGACCAATTCGCCTTTTTTATAATTGTTCAAGCAACTTGCCGCGATCTGTATGAAGGCATACGTTCATATGATAATTTGAAAACGTTTTGCACTATTACCATAAACAAATGTATAAAATAAAATACCTACTCGAAAAAAGAAAATAGCAAACGTTCTTTATACCGCGGTCACCCAGGATTATCGTTAGCGTGGAATACAGTGGCGGTGGTTCAGACTCTCTAGGACTATGCAGGTTTTAGGTAGTTTTCCTGAGTCAACAGAATACCTTCTTTGATGCGAATACCAAGGCAGTACTTCTCCACCGTTCGTGACCTTTCCACCATTTTCCATCCATCCTTTCTCTCACCCATCCTGCAATTCCCATTCTTGGCTGAAGAAGGATGCAAGGTCCTATAGCGGCCAGCTTCCAGTTGGGGGAATTCAAATTATCTTGAACCTATACATTTACCTTTAAGAGTTTAGTTTTGTGTATCTGCCCCGACTTTTGCAATTCTTAGATAGGCGAACGGCCTTGGCTAGCTTGTTCTTCTCGACAATTTTTGGGTCGTGAGTTAAATTAATGAAAAGTTCTTGATAACTATTAAACATATGGGTGCCAGCTGCCGTCCAGCGACAATACGAGATTCAATTGAAACTACCATATTTTAAGGAAATAACTTTAATTAATTTAATGCCAGCAGATGTACACGTAGGTGGTTCAATTGAATACATTCAAAATTATAGGTAATATGTAAATAACGCTAAACTCACTTATGCAAAACAATGCTGTGAGTTAATTAAATAGTTTAACTTGGAATTATTACATAGGTAACATTAGGTTTGTTAAATTCACGACGATCCCAAAACTCAAATTATTATTATTGTAACGTTATAGCCTCTGAACAAAATTTATATAAAGCATAAATATTATGCTGGGAGTTTGTACAACGCTAAGATGTTACAATCCACGCAAGCAAACCCATTCGACGATGCGCCAGATCGCGTAAAGCAGCACTCAAACCCCCTAGAAACGAGAACGCCGGGATTGCTGAACACACTTGAGACTTCGATCTAGCAACACGACCAGCAGCTCTTACCTGGAAGAGCTCTCCACTCCAGGTCCGGTTGGGCCTACCAAAGCCGGCACGAACCGTAAGAGATTTCAGTCTAAGGGTCCAACTTTTTCTAACTACCTAGAACTGTCCTGAAACCGTTTTGTCCTCTGGCGGAGTATATTGTCGAATACCGAATACTCTGCGAGGAGGCAAATGTCCCCGCCCGGGGGTGTATATTTCCCTAATCCTGTTAAATCTAGCTCCTAGCTGAAGCCGTCTCCCAGGTCATTTCAAAGCCAAAGGTAAATAAGGGCACAACGTACTTTGAAAAAGGGTGTTTTCGGCCCAGCAGCGAGATCTTGTCGCACCATCAGAAGCAAATTTCAGCTCCAGCTCCTACCCCGAGAAAACACAAGTTTCGGGCCCGAAGCCAGTCAAATTTTCCGGGCATCGCAGTGTGCTTTTGGTGAGTTATGAATTTGACTCTCGCATCACTTTGGGTGACTCCAGAATATAGCCTCAGAGATCGGCGAACACCAGTACTATTTATTTCTCCCCTGGGGAGAACCACAACTACAGTATTGTTGAAATTTAATAACATTAGCTGGGCCCAGAAAAGTAATCAACACAATTTTGCACTCGCGTTTACTGAACTACCGCGCTGCTTTAGATTAATGTTACCGAGCTCCTGTGTCATACCACTTCATGCACGGTGGGTTGTAGACCTCCCAGGGCCAGCGTTCAAGGCCTACCGTCCTGAATTAAACTTTATTTATAATTACATTGTACATATGTTATTAAATCGAACCTGGTTTAAGAGTTAATTTGTAATTATTTTGGAACAATATACACTTTATACAGGGTGAGTCAATAGTGAGGGCTCGGAACTCTGATTTTCAACCGTTAAAGATAAGAAAAAAATTTAAACGCCTCTCCACACAGTTTTTCACTCTGCATCACTCAAAAATATTTTCTGTTATACAGGATGAGCCATAACTTAGGTACGTATGTTAATTTTTTTTTCAAATTGAACACCCTATATTTTATTACATATTCTTATTGGCCTTTGAAATAGATTTATGACAGTATAAAATGTTTGGAGCTTAGCTTTGAAGTTTTAACGTTAAAACTTGTAATCCATAAGGAGAAAGGCTAGTTCTATCCACCTGGCAGAATAAGGTTTAGCTTCACTATACAGGAAGGTCACAAATTAATTTCAAATTTTGCTTACTTCGGAAGGTAATAACTTCATTTTTTCAAATGGCACCCTCTGTATTTTTTTAGACAATTGGATCTGTCGGTGATCTGGCTCCATTTTTTATTAAGCATGACCTATACCTAAAATGAATAGTTTCAGAGATATTGGACATTTTTCGTTGCTCTGACTGCTAAAAGATGCCAACTTCAAGTAAAACAGAGTGCTATGGAAAAAAGTGACATTTCTACTTAGAGTGCTATGTCAACAGGTGACATTTTTAGTTTTACTATTGTCACTGTTAAGACATGTTTCAATAATTGCAATTTCTCTAAATGGATTTACGATTACAAGAGCAAATCGAAATGATTTATTGTTTGGGGGAAGGCGAGAGAAATACTCTCCTTGCGGCAATAATTTACGCGCAGAGATATCCCGAAAGGCGGCATCGGAGGCGAGTTGATTTTTAAAAACTAAGAGAAAGATTCGAGAGAACTGGGTACGTAGAATTTGAAAAAACTGAACGAAGAAGAAACATTTGCAACGAGGAGAATGAATTGTTGGTGTTGGCTACTATTGTGGAGAACGCACATATTAGCACTAGGAAAATAAGCCGTGAGTTAGAGTTCAGTCAAACGTCTGTATCTAGAATAATTAGAAAAGCGAAATTTTATCCATACCACATACAACCTGTACAAGAGATTAATCAAGACGATTTTGACAATCGTCTAGCATTTGCAAATTGAGCTTTGAGAAGAACGGAGGAACAAGACGACTTTTTCGATTTAGTTTTATTCACCGACGAGGCGATATTCCACAAAATGGATTTGTCAATCACCACAACTTTCACTATTATGACAACAATGTCATTAGATCAGTGGATCATCAACATAGGCGGTCATTGAATGTGTGGGGTGGTATCGTCGGAGATTATGTTCTTGGACCATATTTCTTTGATGGAAATGTTAAAGCTGAGCGCTATTTTCAATTTTTAACAAATGAATTTCAAAATATTATAGACGACTTGCCAATGGCGATTGCCAAGAGGATGTGGTTTCAGCAGGATGGAGCCCGATACCACTACGGACATATTGTCAGGACATATTTGAATGCCGAATTTCAAGACAGATTGATAGGGAGGGGAAGTCCAGTGAATTGGCCAGCAAGATCCCTGATCTCACCAATGTCAACTTTTTTCTATGAGGGTTCGTGAAAGAAATTGTGTACAAAGAAGCTCGAACAACTATCGAGAATATGAAAGATCGAATACGTAATTCTTTTCAAACAATAAATCAACAAATGTTGCAAAATGTTGACAGTTCGTTTGCTAAGAGAATGCAAGTTTGTAGACAAGAACACGGTCGCCATATTGAACATATCATTTGAGTTAGTTATTAGGTATCTAATACCTTCATTCCTACATAGTTTTCTATAACTATAACTAATAGTTGTAGAAACTTTTAACTGATTTGATTAGGTAAGCAAGCTGACTTAATATGAAACTTAATGACATAAATTGTTTGACACTGACGTCACTATATTCTCCTCAAATAATTTATTTTGCTAAAATGGAACCATATTTATCGACGGAACGTTTTTCGTAAGTAACAATTATTTAAATTCAGTTGGAGTCTTTTTATAACTAGTTGGTAACTGTCATAGTAAAACTTGTTTTTAAGTCTAAAATCATTAAGAAAAAATTTCTTCGACTTTGATGAATACCTAGCCAACTTGATTATTTAACCAAATTTAATAGTTTTATAGCTGAGAGTAGATCGTTTTTAGGTCCAGATTCATTTCAGAAAAAATGTTTTCGACTCACGAACACCATCTACATTCTAAAGTTAAGGGGCAGAATTGGAAATAACAGGACAAAGTTCTAAATTATAGAGAAGAAAAAGAATAAGAGAAATGACAACTACGTAATGAATCCGTAAAATGTACAAAATAAATCAAATCAGTAAGCAAGTGAAGGTTGTTTACTAGATAGAAATTGTCACATTAGCGAAATTGGTAAACAATAGATGGATACTTAATATTTATAAAATTATAATGAATTAAAATGAACTGGTGGCGATTACAGCTCAGCCTTAATTTCGCTTTCGTAGTCAGTACGATTTGTGTACGTTGGTACCATTTTATCCAGCATCTAGGCGAGATTTACTTGTTCGACGCTGAATTCAACAGATCAGCTACGACCTTATACTCTAATTAAATATTTTTGCTGCAATTCAAAAATGCATCGGCGCGAATAAGTGTATGAATCGACGATATTGAATTTTTTATGTTTATGTCGGTTTTACCATTTATATTAATACAGTAGTTATTTATATGACTAGGGCCGATCTCATAATCAATTTTAAAGCTTCATTTAACTAAAGTAATGTTAGAATGTGCATGATACAATATGTAACACCTGTCGCTCAGCACATTCTAATGTCACTTTAGTTAAATGAAGCTTTAAAATTGATTATGAAATCGGCCCTTTTACTTTGTTTATTTTTGCTTTAAACTTACATTTAAAATCATAAATACGTTATGATCTAAACGCATCGTGTACAGGTTGCGGGGTTAGTATTGGGTTTGACTCAATTACTTTTTTTTGTTTTTGTTTTTAGATACCCTAGATATAATATTTTATCTCGGTACGGGAAACTACCCTCTTATATTATTTGTCTGTTTGTAAGAATTGAGAATAACAATCACTTTAATTGGTTCGCATGTATGCCTTTTTCTTTCCTAGAACTGGTTATAAATTAGTACAGAGCCTGAGCTTGATAAATGTAATTATGAGATATTTCCCCTGAGAATTTTCCAACTTAGGTTCCCAAATTATTAAACAATCCAGTAGGTGGGGCCCGTATTTGGTTTTTATAATTTTAGTGTTAACTCACTCCCTACTCTGGAGTAGCTCATCTAACCCGTTGGACGCTATTGGTTACGGGACTGTTTTGGCTATTCACAGCTTGCTATCCTGCTTGAAGTGTTACAAGATTATCATTAGCGTGTCTCCGGATTGACCTTGCCATGGCTGTAATAAATGAAAACATTTTGTGTAAGACTTTCGTTTTCTGTAGCCGAAGCCCACTTGCTATAAAATGGGTTTTAACCAAATTATAGTTCAAATGCGATCTAGTTAGAAAAGTTAGCTTCAAAAATACAAACCATTGTAGGTAAAGTGGCCTTTCTGGTACTGGTACTGCTACGCGATGTTTTATTAAAATAAAATATTTTCGAAATAAAAAATGTATGAGTTTCATTATATTTACATGATAGAAAATGGAACATTAAAAACTAACGCGCACAACCTTTTATTTTTTTTAAATTATAATGAAAAATTTCAATAAACACAACTAAAGAAATTATTCAAATAGTGCCCCATCCAAACTAGCACATAATTTCACTTTTCTTCTAAATTTTTAGTAACCCTTTCTACTTTCTGCAAGGGGTGTTGCTCCGATTACATCAACGATTTTGTTTTTTACTCTTTCTACATCATTATCAAGGTAGTCGGAATAAATTTCTGCTGCTTACGTTTCCCAAAAATAAAAATCCAAAATTGTTAAGTTGTTTTAATTGAAATTGTTAATCATAATAAAAGCTTCTTCGTCTTCCTCTTTTAGTTTTACAACGTTGTGGTTCTATGAGCACTCTTTGCTCATGCTCAGATGCCGTATAGGTGGCTAACCTTGCCCGTCGTAACAGAGGAAGAGTTTCCCTGTTAGAGAAAGACCACTTTACCTGCAATGATTTATTCTTAAGCTTGTCAGGCCATTTTAAATTCAACAAGTGCGTGACCTGTTGGAGTAGTTTGGGTACAAAATGACGATTCTGCTTGTATATAGGTTCCTCTTCAGTCATATTTTCTAGTATTATACTTCAGCTATTTGCATCTAAAAATTTTAAAGGCGACACGCACGCACCTTTTGGTTCGCAAAGACATTCAGCGTAGCCGTTCCGGGCTCTAGACGTCTGAGTCGCAGCTGTATTCGCTTCGCCACAGCAATTTAAAAACACAGTCAATTGGAGCAAGTCAAATATGTCCCTAAAGTTTTGTTTTCAATGCCGTCGCGCTCTCTCTCACGCGGGGCAGTCTGCGAGCTCATTGGCTGCAGGTGCGAGCACGAGATAGGCGCCTGGTGCGAAAAGGTCACTTGCTGCGAGAGTTCTTCAGGGAATGCTAAGGCGATAGGTGGTGTGCGTGGTTTTGTGTGCCCTTGGTTTGTTCGTATGACCGCTAGCTTTGCAAAATTCCGTTGGGCCGTGAGGGTCCTTTCTCTCGTTGGCTGCGGGGATCCAAACTGTAAAGCTGATTGTCCTTCGGTCTCACCAGCTTTTGTTCCTATTTCCCAAGAAGGGAATTAAACCAGACCCCGGCATTTTGGAGAAAATCTTCTCGAGGGACGCACGACACCCATGTTTGCCGACGGCACGTTTGTTGTAGAAGCAGGTTTACCAGACCCGTGACGTAATCGCTCCCCTGACCCAATCAGGTAGTGTGTGAATATTAATAATAACTAACTAACTTTTATGGGCTTCATTTACTGATTCTTTACAAAGGCCGCTTATTTAACTAATTCATACAATTGTACATGCATAACTTATGCGTTCATTTACTGTTACATTGACGCATTGCAAAGGCCGCTTATTTAACTAATTCATACAACTGTTCGTGCATAATTTATGTGTTCATTTACTGTTACATTGCCGCATTGCAAAGACCGCTTATTTAACTAATTCATTCAATTGTACATGCATAACTTATGCGTTCATTTACTGTTACATTGACGCATTGCAAAGGCCGCTTATTAAACTAATTTATTCAATCGTACATGCATAACTTATGCGTTCATTTATTGTTACATTGCCGCTTTGCGAAGGCTGCTTATTAAGCTAATTCATTCAACTGTACATGCATAACTTGTGCAATTATTTATTGTTACATTGCCGTTTGCCGAGGCCGCTTATTAAGAACTAAGTAAGTTAGCAGCGTGCTAACTAGGTAGTATAGTCTATTTGAATTAAGGCGTCCCCCACTTGCCCTATATAGTTAGTCAATGTATTACTGTGTTTACTTTTGTGTATAATTGATTTAGATAGAACGGTATATCGAACGAGGTCTTATGATTTCCAGCGAGTCTGAGCATGCCTACTTTTAGGTTACTGTATAAAGATAAATGTACGGCGAAGCCTGAGTGTTTAAGCGTTGCAGGTCAGTTAGGGATGCTTGACGCTGCAGTGTCGTGAGGGCGTGCATTTATTTTCCCACCCGTTTGGTCTTCAAGGTTCGGTTAAGCGTGGGTTTCCCCTATTGAATCTCGTGTTGCCCATTTCTTTTGCAACACCCAATATGTATACAGTTACGTTTGCCCTGCGGTGTACCGTCTCTAGGACCACACCCATCTCCCTGAGCGTGTCAAGCCTTGGGCTTTAAGCCTCCTTGGTGAGATTGTGTTGACGTCTCCCCGATTTGATTAAGCATTTGGCACTTCCTCACTCGCGAGTGTCGTTAAAACAGTTTGATGCTGTAACAAGCTAACTCTGTCAACTGGATCCCATCTGAACGGTAATTTGATAAAAATCCATTTTATAGTAAGCAGGCTTAGACTGTTAAAGGTTAAAGCCGTACTAAAATTTTTTTGAGTCCCTACACTTATCGCAAAGTCAATCCCGGGACACACTGTGCAGTACCTTAAAAACAGTAAATTCAATTTTTTTGCACCACAAAACAACTTTAGTGCACTTTCTATTTAAAAAACCACTTACTTTACGTTTCAATTTTAAATCGAATATTCTTTATTTTTGTACATTTTTAAAATCTATGAGAAGTTCGAATTTATTCCAGGTATTTTTAAAATGTTGTCACAGCTTTATAATTCTTTACTTCAGATCGTCAATGAAAGTTGATTTGTTCATTTAAAAATCTGGTGTGATACACTCACACAACTTCCTTTTACAGTGATCTTATAATTAGTCAAAAATTTCATTTTTAATTTTTAACCATTTGTTAAAAATTTTCAAAAATTACAAATTCTACAAAAACGGTACAAAATCGAGTGTTAGTTGAAGAGACAAATTTTCTCTAGAATTTTAAGGTGAATTCGAAAATGTAATAATATACCGGGTGTTTTATTTAAAATAGGAGTTAATAAAAAAAATAGAAAAAAAAAACAAAAGAAACCCACTTTAGAAGTATTCAATTGGAAAATCACCTATCTCACATCAATACACATTAAAAATGTAAGAAAAATGTAAAGTTTAAAAAACATCGTTAGAGCCGTTTTTGAAAAAATCGAAAAAAACTGAAAAATCACAAGAGTAAACACCTACTTCCGGTTATGTGATTTTCTTTAAAAGCTTGCTGTCTCATCTACATAGTACACAAAACTTATATATGAAGTTTCAACGCCATACCTCTTTTCGTTTTTGAGATATTCTGTTCACAGACAGACATACAGACACACACACAGACACACAGACAGACAGACAGACCAATAAAAAAATATGTTTTTTGGGATCAGGGGACTAAAACGTGAAGATCCGTTGAAAACTCAATTTCGAATTTTTGGGGTGAATCCAATACTTCCTTTATAGTAAAAGGAAGTAAAAAGTTGACCTTTATCTGAAAAATTAGTTAAAAATTTTTAAGCGTAAGCTATAGCATAGCACGAGTGTTGATAAAAACTAAATGTTTAAAGTAGATTTTGTTATTCTCAAATCTAAAAATATAAAGAACCTTCAGCTAGTTTCAGGTTAAACTCTAAGGTTAATATGATTTTCAGTAAACTAAAATGTTCTGAAGAGTCTGGCACTAATAATAAAGTCCCTGCTTTATACCCAACTTATCACATATGATTTCTTACCCAAATTTAGTAACAAAACTAAAGCTTAGACAGTGTACAATACATGTCTCCTTTAAAATACGTGTTTTATTATTCAATATATTCCATATAATATGTGGTGCACCAAATTTTACAAGTATTTGGTCAGTTTTAACGATTAATTGATTAGAAAGGGGGAATGAAACCCCCATCTAACTAGGTCAGTAGGCCAGCCACCCCTCCTTCCTGTCGCGCCACTGGTTAAGCGACAACAACAAATTATAACTTCAAATCGATGAGAAATTATTTACAAGCAGGGTAAACCGAAATGCATCAGTTGTAACACGCAGCTGTCAAATATTACACGGACTCGATTTTTCAAATTACAGTTGATTATCTGTCGTTTCATTTATAGTTATCTGGGATAATGTAACATTGACTGTTTTTGAAGACATACACGATTTTAGAAACTGATATTATTCAGCTTGTGCAAAACATCGATTATTTAGTTCACCCTTGCTTAATGTTCGCATGCTCGATGCATATAACATTTAATCAACTGGGCCAAATATGCATTTAGGATTTACTGAAGTTTTCAACCCCCTAATATACCACGTAAAGGTCAAACAACAATCAACAAAGTATAAGTATTTTTCTTCTTCTTGAAGGTTATCCCGTTAGCCTGGCCGATGAACATTATATTGTGGAGGAATTAACGTTGCCCCCATCTTCCCTGCGGTTTTCTTGTCTTTGTCCCCATTTACAAATATTTAATCGTTAATTTTCTACTACTCAGTGCTCCACTTGTCTACATTTTCTAGTCGCCCTTTATCTATTTCTTGGCATCTAATTAATTTATTTAACAAATCTCAAAATTCTCAACTTAAAATCCCCTAAATTAATTATTATCAGTTTATCAAAATTAATACAGTCACATACCGGGTGACAATGAGAACAGGGCTATGCTTATATATTTTTTATTTATAAATCGATTTGGATACAATTTAAAGTGAAGATACTAGACATAATTTCTGATTGACCAATAGATATAGTCAAAATGGCTGACTTTCGGTTTCACTGGAAATGACATCAACTTTAATTTTTTAAATGAATTACCCTGTATATTTTATGTTTTTAGGAATCTACGAGTCAAATTACATACAATAGTTTTGCAAAATATTAATTTTTTCAAACAAAAAAATATTTTTTTTCAAATTTTCTTGCTTGTGACTTGGAAAAATCTGTTCTAATTGACTCTAGAAACTCTTAATAATAGCTATTTTATCAATAAGGTCAATAAAAAACCCTTACTAAACGAATAAAATTTGCTAAACAGGTGTTTTAAGAAAAAGTATTTTTTTTAAATGGTACCTACTAAGGGCCGTCCTGCTATTAGATAGAAAAGTTCATTACCAATCTAACGATATGCATCATGCACTACTTTATCTTTATCTAAAATTGAAAATTAATTAATTAATTATTTTTTTAAATATTTTTGTGTAATACCTAAGCAAATTTGGCAACACTGTTGTAGGTAATTTGAGTTGTACATTCCGAAAAACATAATATATATACGATGATCCATTTATAAAATCAAAGTTAGTGTTATTTCCGGTGAAACCGGAAGTCGGCCAATTTTATTACATTGCTGTGTCAATCCGAAATTATGTCTAGTATCGTTGTATCAAATTTCATCCAAATTCATTCATAAGTAACAGAGATAGAGGCATGGCTCTGGTCTCATCGTCCCCGGAGCTAAAGTCGTGACTTCCCTGGAAAGTGGCTGCGCCTGGTAAAGAACTACTTTTCGGGTCGCGTCTGCCGGACAGTATGGTGTCGCGGGGCGTAGTGCGTGGGTGCCCTCAGGGCTCGTGCTCAGGGCCCACGTTCTGGAAGCTGTTGTACGAGAGTGAGTTCCGCGAGCACCTGCCGGAAGGGAGCACGATATTCGAATACGCAAATGACACGCTTCTAGTGAGCAGTGCGCCCCAATACAATACTCTGAAGGCCCGCACCAACCAGGCACTGCAGACGCTGCACGAGTGGGCCCTGGGCAGCAAGCTCGCCTTCAACGCTGCCAAAACCGATGCCTTGTTTGTGCTTGGGGGTGAGCGCGTGTACTGCAGCGACAACATCAGGTACCTCGGCGTGGTGCTGGACTTCCGGCTCTCCTGGCAGCAACACATCAAGGCGGCCAGCAGTAAGGGAAAAGAAATCGCCCACGAGATCAACGTTGCAGCCAGGCTAACCTGGGGCTTCAAATGGGACGCCCTGGCCCGAGTTTATGAGGGAGCCGTCCAGCCCGCCATCCTCTATGCGGCGTCGATCTGGGTCGAAGGCTGCAGGGTAATACAGCTCAAGCAGTTGCTCAGCGCCCAAAAGACGCTCATTGTCAAGGCCGCTGCGGCATACGCCACGGTGTCAACTGAGGCAGCCTTAGTGCTCAGCAATACCCCGCCCATCGACCTCTCGGTCCAAGAGTTACAACAACGGAAGGCCACCATAATCCATAGGTACCCGGCACAACTCCGCCTACTAGGCATTGAGGGCAGAGAGATTGGAGGCACCGTAGACATGAGAACGGTCGAACACCCCGCCGAGACGTTCGCTCCGATCTTCTCCCTGACTGAGGACGACGCGCACGCCATCCGGTGCTACACCGACGGCTCGAGACGGGACGACGGTGCAGCGGGAGCCGCCTTCGTGATCAACCGCGGGGCACACGAGATATACAGCAGGAAGGTGAAGCTCGCCGATTGGGGCACCGTATTTCAGTGCGAGCTAGTCGGACTGCGAGCCGCGCTGCAACACATCCGGGACAAGGCCTACGATTTCCCAGCGGTCTCGGTCCTGACGGACAGCAGGTCGGCACTCACGGCCCTGCAACATATGAAGAAGCCCACCGAGCTCCAAGTGGAAGTCTACTCCCTGCTCAGGGAGCTGCCAGGAGCAGCGTCCGTCAGGCTCCATTGGGTCAGGGCGCATGTCGGGATCGAGGGGAACGAACGAGCCGACGAGGTGGCCAAAGAGGCGGCAGCAGCAGAAGAGTCACCAGCATTCGACGCCGTGAGCCAGGCGTTCTGCAAGAGGCGACTTGCATTGCTCAAGGCGGAGCAGTGGGAGGCACGCTGGCCTACGGCCACCACCTGGAGGCCCGTGGAGCACCTCATTCCGACAATCGCCACCCGGCGTGACGTTGTGGGCCGCCTGGACCACTTCACGGCACAGCTCGTCACTGGGCACGGGGGTTTCGGCTCCTACCTCCACTGCGCGACTGACCTCGCGGAGCCTGGCCTGGCCAACCAACATGGAGGAAGCGAGAGCGCTATCCGGGGAGAGGGAGTGGTGGCTGGCTCTTCGAGAGTTCGCCTCCAGAATCCAGCGCCTCAAGGCGGATCGCCAGTAAAGCGCACAAACAGCGGACCCGGGCGACTGTTTAGTGAGTGTGGTCGGATCGGTGCGGCTTAGTGCAGCGCAATTTAGCATAATTAGTTTAAGTAGCGTAAGACCTAGGGTAGGTGAGTACAAGTTAGCATAAGCGGGACAGCATTAACGTCGCGCGAGCGTAGTGACAGTGAAAGACGGGCAGGACAGCCCTTAGTTTAGATTTAGCTTAGTCTAGGTTAGGTTAGCGTTACTTTAGTTTAGGTACATTTATATTAATGTTAGATTAAGTTAGTACTTTGCCTGCGGCAAAGATTTAAATACAGGACACAAAACAGGCTGGTGTAATGCCGAAAGGCAGGGCACCAGCCAACAATGTAATTTACTATGTGTTGGTAAATAAATTGAATGGTCTCATTGTCACCCGGTATACCAGCAAAATATGCAATTGCTGTGTTAATGGAATTCTCTTCAGTTATGCATTTACAGTATGAATCCGTACTAGCAGAGAACAATTAATAATACTATTATCAAGCAACCTTAGTTAATTTGAGGCATTGCCTCAATATCTATCAAATATTGAGGGATCGCCACAAGATTGGAATCAAATGGGAAAAATGTTTATTTCGAGTTTTTTGGAAAACCAAACCCTAGCGTGTTTTCCTTATTTATCGTTTATACTATTTAATATTTTTTTAGATTTCTCATTTGTTTTATTGTCCTATCGAAGGGTGTTTAGGTTTTTTACGTTTCTGGTAGCTTTAGTTCCAATTATGTCCATCCCATTTGTCTATTTGCTCGCACTAAATCTTTTACTTTTTTCTTTCTTCTTTATATTTGCGAAGTTTATTTATTTCCTACTACTCAGGTATTGTTTCTACCTTAGTTTTTTCTTGCTATGTATTTCCTGGTTCCACTACATTGTTCTTTTTCTTTCATGGATTCCTATTTTAACTGCTCCAAAACTTTCATTGCCCACTTGTTTTATTTCGTTTTTAAGTTTTTCCATATTTTCAATATTCCTAGCATCGTTGTGTCTTGTGTGCCTATTCTCTAGTATTTCGTGATATTGTTACGGTATTAAATTGTCCATACGACACCCGCTGATAGGCGAGTACCGAAGGCTATCTTCTTAGTTGGTTTGGCGTAGTTATTTTCGTTGGACTTTTATCTTATTTTCATTGTTGTCATGTATCGCCCAACTTTGTTTATCGACTTCTTCGTGGACACCCGTAACAGTTATCGTAGTGTCTTGCGCACTTACCGAGTCTTTACCGCTGGTCGGAATGTTTCGTACTTGTTGACGTTTGTTGTCGCTTATCGTACCCTATTTGTCTGATGACGTCATGTATCGTGTTCTTTGTGAACAGTTTTGTTGAAACTTATGAGCTTTGTGTGACACCAGAGCCCGGTTGTTAGCATGAGGCTTCTTAAGTGTATAGTATTCGAGTGTTCAACTGATTTTGACTCATCTTGTGTAGTGATTCCCTGTTGTTTTTATGGCCTAGCGCTCTTTTACCGTACCGTTGGCCGTCGCCATTTCAACCACCTGTGTGGGATTACATAAAGAGGGCGTGTTTTTGTTAATTTTGTTTCGTGCGGCCCCTGTCGTAGTAAGGTAGTCTCTTTGGGCCGCATGGAGTTCTGAAAAGGATTTATTGGGCATGCGTCATCGAACGCCCACACCCTTGGAGAATTGGTTCTTCCAGATTTTCTCTTGGTGCTCGGTGTTAGAGTCATTTTCGAGCTCGCGCTTAGCGGTTTAATAGTCGACTTGGCTCCGGCATCGGCAGGGATTGAGGGTTTCGATGGACTAAGTTTTCCCAGTTACTACTGTTTATGACTATTTTTGACAGTTTCTGTCACAACCATTTTCCTTTTTGGTTGTTCATCCTCTTCCGTTGGGTATTCATACCAGTTGTGGAATCCACACAATGCGCTGATCTCGTGACGTGCAGCGTGCCCTCTTTAGGTAACCCTTGGGTGGGATATTGAACTTCCAGTACGCCCAGCTGGGAAAAGCGCTTACTGTTAATGGGGGAAGGCGCACAGTCGTGCCGGACGCCAGATCCAGGCCGGAAGTTAAGGGTAAACGTATGCTTGAGCCCAACGGCGGTACGCCGGGACGCGTGAGAGCAAAGCCTGAATTTGGGCCCGGGTCAACCGAGCGCCCTGTATTACGACATACAAAGTCACACAAATTGGTAGTACGCAATGATAGATTTATGCAATAAATGCGCTACAATTAGAACGGGTTGACGGCTCACACGCGATTTTACGTAATGCATGCGATATTGGTAAAGTTGGCGTTAACATGCCACAGTGAATTTTAGGAGGAGTGTACGCTACACTAATATTGTATTTACAGCAAATTTGAATGCCGGAAGCGGCGTAATTAAGGCTAGCTGACAGAGCAAGCGTTAACTCGCAACAGAGAATTTTAAGCAAAGTGTACGTCGCACTAATATTGTATTTACAGCAAATCTGAATGCAGGAAGCGGCGTAATTAAGGCTAGCTGGCGGTACAAAGGTTATTACGGATCGTTACCTTGTTAGTTCAACCGATAGCTAACTAGGAGCCACTCCACATAGTAGTCGAACAGGCATCTTGCACCAAACGTGGCTAAAACCATGGTGTAAAGAATACAAGGTGTAACGTTCCGCAGAATGTGGGCGGACCTCAAATTCAACCAATAGGACATGGTCCCACAAATGGCACGATTGGTAGTACTGAAGTGTATTGTTGAAGACGCTGTCGATGTCAAATTCGAGGTTAGGTTTTGCGTCAGTTGGTGTCAGATTGACGCAAAACGTAACCTGCTTACCTCGAATTTGACATCGACTGACAGTGCCAGCAACAATATACGATCGAAACCATGGTTACACCATGATCGCGGCCGTGATGGATTTCCTGAGCAGGACCATCGGGGATTGGTTGACATCTCCCTTCTACTTTCTGAACGATTGCCCATCCCGGGAGCGTTTCACTTTGTATTCTTTACACCATGGCTAAAACGTTACAGGAATTGGCTGAATGTCCTAATGGATCCCCTTTCGGAAATTTTGCGTTGACCTCCTTTGGTTATGCAAATTGTTGACAACGTAGCCGTTACATGGGTAAATACAGAGATCGTGCTTCTACATAATTAGCAATGGCGGATTAATTGACTATACAAGCCACATAACACCGTATTCGCTGCAGCGGCACGTAAGAAGGGACCGAACTGCCACCACACAAGCTCACTCAGACACGTCTCTCTGGGAACTGCCAAGAGGCAAACACAGTTCGGATGAACACCGAACACACTGTAACAGCACAAACGGGAAAGGCCGACACTCCCGCGTCAAGCACGGGGACGCCGCACCAGATCGTAAATTCCAACTTACTACTTCAACGGCCCGGGGCTGAATTAATCTAACGGTCGCTAACGACCACCTGGGCTCGATAAAAAATCGCCTCAACCAATCACAGCTCAGAATGCGCTAGACATGCAGCTGTGTGCCGCGAAGCAAGCCATAGCCATCCTTGTAGCACCCACAGGCTGAATGTTTAAATGTTCGAAATATTGAGGTGCTTAACATGCAACTGCCGAAACAAAACTAGAGGGATGTCAAAAATGCCACAAATTAGCGACAATAATACCAGGGGTCTACAAAATCATTATGCTTACAAAAATATAAAAAAAAGGATTTCAAATGCAGTCAAACTGCTCTGAAGGCTTAAATTGTTAATTTAGTTGCTAAAGACTGCAAAATGGCCTGACAATATTTCTGTCCAGTTTTGATATCATCTAGGTTTAGATGCCCTTATTTTTTTACTTAATATTTTTTCTTTCCTCCTTTATTTTCTCTATTTTCATTCTCACCTCCTATTCCATATTTCTGCGTTTACTAGAAAGTAGTCAATAACTGATTTTCTCCCCTGCTGGGTTCTTCTCTATTCTATTTGTGTTTATCTATATTTCTAAATCTTCTATTTGTTGTTATTTATTACTAAATTATTTTCTGAGCTTATTTCTATTATTCTTGTCCTATTCTCGCTTTTGGTAATATTATCCTCTTTTTCTAGCTTTTCAGTATTGCATTATCAAGAATTAGTTCTTTTCTTTCTTGATTGCGTTTCAGTTGGTGCATATATCACTATCATCTTACATTGCTCTTTTTATGTACTATCTATATGCGGCAGCAAGATTTTGAAGAAAATCGCATAATCGGAAGTATAGTATTTACTCTTGCAATTTTACAGTTTTTTCGATTTTCTCAAAAACGATTTTTTAAACATTTCAATTTTATTACATTTTTAATGTGCATTGATGTGAAATGTAGTTTTCTATTTTAATACATCTAAAATGGGTTTTTATACTTACAATGTAGCAAGCAGCTAAAAACAAACCTTTAACTAATTATAAGATCACTGTAAAAGGAAGTTGTGTGCGTGTCTCACTCCAGATTTTTAAAGTTCTCTTCATTAATTATTATTGCCACACTCGCATCTGCCCATATAATTTTTACACACCTGATTATGCCATTTCACACGCTTTATTTTCTTCAATATGCCACCGATAATTAATACCGTGTTTAATACAACGCTTTTTCTAAGCATATACATAATGTCTCAAAATATCACTATCAAACTTTGAGCGTGTTGTGCTGCTCAAATCATGAAATAGAGTTTATACGGATGTTTACAAATGCTTAATTAATGAGAAACAAGCTAGACTGAACGAATATTATTATAGAAAATTTAAGTACACTATGAAAATCCAGTACCTCTACGGTAGTTGTTCATAATATAAATGCTCGTACACAATTGGCACAGTTTAGTGGAGCTTTACTACTTTTTGAAATTAGTGCTTACTTTGTCTTGCCACTTCTTTTCTTATATTAATGTTTTTATTCTTTCATGATCGTTTGTCCATTTCTCTAGCTTAAAAACTAAAGCAAATACTTGTTACGTGTAGAATACGCCGCCTTTCGTGATTTCGAACTCGAATGCTATTTTCTCAGGTACCGCGCACCGGCATTTGGCCGTGACAATTGCCATATGCTTTTATCTGGGGAGAACCGATTGCAGGCCTTAACGCGTTCTTCTTCGCTAGCAGCTCGAAGCGAGCAGTTCATTTACGGTGCAATTCACGAGGCCGGGGATGTTTTAAAAGGATTTTTGGTTGGCTTAATGCATTGGTGTTATATAAACGCTCACGTTTTCGTGGATTTGAGACCCCGTTTGGTGATTGCGGACGGTCGACTTCTGTCGGATTAGTTGGGGCCCGACTCTTTCGCTAAGCCTCTGTCCCTTTCGTTTTCTTTTGTCCCTTGCTTCTTGTTTTAGTTTCGCGCTTGGGCTTTTAGTGTTAGGTTGGGCATTTGTAGGGTAGGTCACTATTAGGAAACATATTCATCTTGTTTTTCCTCGTGTAGAGTTTAGGGTGGTTTGGTTGGGCATTTGTAGAGTAGGTTACTTTAGGGAATTATTCCATCTAGTTTCTCCCTTATCAACGGTGAAGTAGTTTGTTGGCAGTAGTTCGAATTTGTATTTGGTTTTGGTACTTTTGGCACGTTTTTGATTTTGGATTTTCTGTAGAGCATATTGTTGTGTAAAGCACTACGCCTTGTTGTTGAGTTGAGTCTGGTGGGGACTGCTGTCCATGTGTACTGGTTCGGTTGTTGATAGACTTCGAGTGAGATCTCCACTTGGGGATGTGATGTGTTTGTTGGTGTTTGTGTTCGTTGAGAACAGTTTTGAGTTTTTGTCTGGCGTTTAGTAGTGTAGCATTTAGGGTGGTTGGTTGGGCATTTTCAGGGAGCGTTTTCAACTTGCTTTCCCTTCTGCGAAGTTCGCAGGGTAGATTCCTTTAGGAATCTTGTTTTATGTTACCCGAGTTCTAGAGTGTATCGTTCTGTATTTATCTGATGCTTTGCGCTATTTTAATATGTTTTGCTGAAGAAGTCCTGTTGCTAGAACCTGGCGATCTGCTTGCAGTATATTATTTTATTCCAGTTTGTAGTAGCTCAGTTTTAGTTATGCTCAGATTTTCTAGTTGTGAAGGTTTTACGCCACTTAGATACTTTCGTTGTGAAAGCTTTTCGCCACTTAGCGATTTGTATGTTTTCGATGCCTACTATTCTTTCTGGTGTGGCATATGACTGCTGTGTGGATCTGTTACGGTCTTGAACTGACTTTACGACACCGCACCGGCTCATACATAAACGAAACGGCCGGCGCGTGCCGTAATGGACGAAATCGGGACGAAAGTTCTCCTAGGCCGCTACCCAGCCGCAACAAGATAGGCCGGCTAGACTTTCAGTGGAGTTGGGCGGGTTCTTAACGAGATTATGTAAGGGTAACGGCCAGAGGGTCGGTAAATAACGGTAAAATAAAGAGGGCGCCACCAAGCCTGTCTTAATCCGAATAACCGGGCCTGGGCGGTCAGACGGGGGCGAAGTATTCAAGATACTCCATCGATAAGAATTCTCATGAGCTGCAAGCTCAAATAACAATTTCGTGATCGCAAATACTGGAATGGTAATATTGGGACTCTTTGAGCCGCGACTGCCCAACCACCGGACCTACCTGCACGCTCGGATCTCTCACGTCTCGCCGTACACCAATATTTACACTGTAAAGGCGCTATCTGAAACAAAGCATGCACAGGTCGAATAGGAATAATACGTCCCTTAATTAGTTATGCGTCTATTGGTCGATGACTACATCTGGGCAGCAAATCGTGCCGCCAAGCTTATGTTATTTCTTACGCTAAGCACCAGCTGATGGACGCGCTATGCTAATAAACAACACACTATGGGTGGCCGGCCGCAGTGGGCTCGACACTTTACATATTAGAGTACAGTTTGGAAATACGCACTCCGGAAAAGGGCGCGTTAGTTCGCAATAACAGACGCCGACCTGCAAAGGCAACGGGAGCAGTGTAGCTAGCAGCAAAGCACGACGCCGCACAAATGCGCGACGAATTAATTGAAGGCCTAACTCGTTAGGCAGCGGGGCAGCGTGACTGCAATATTTGACCAGGAAGAGGGGCTAACATAGCCTCACTAAAGTATGCGAATTTGGAATAGGTGCCAGCCCCTGCTACGTCGCCCACACAGTCGTTGGCTTCGGTTAACACCTGATAAGCAAAGCACAAAGCCCTCGCAAAGATAAACAAAGGGCTCGAACAGATTAGGGCGCGCCAGGCTCCGCACGGCTAGGCGTTGATTCCATTTATGTATTAATCGGTACAATATAGCGAAGCGCGCGCACATAAAATTACTGAATTAAAAGTTCGCACAAACGTAACACCAAAAACATAGGCGCAGAGTTCTTTAGCTATTTAGGCGATGAAACGCGAAACTCGCGCAAATGAAATTACTAGCAGGCTACCAAAGTAGCGTCTTGGAGCATGGTGGCCCCAAGCCGGCACTAAAAGCCGCGACAAGCAAGCAAAGGGCATGCATCCGCCCACACAAAGTTGAGCACAAAAGCAACACCGCTCGCACAAGCGACAGTTAACATATTTAAATGGTTGTAATTACAAATACCTTAGTCCGTAGACGGTCAATGAGAGTTGCGTGCAATCAGCTGGCAGAAGGCGACAGTCTGTGGCAGCTAAATCGCCGAAACACGGCATCTGGGGTAAACGGGCTGGAATCCGCCAAGATGGCTGCGTTAGGACGCTCTCCTGAGAGCACACGGCGGCAAAGAGGCCTACTTCGTCCTGCCTAGAAAGATCCTCGAAAACAGAGAGTTGAAAAGGGAAAGCCCCCTTTCTCACAAACGCAGAACTGGCCCCGTGAAGCTTATCACACACCCACGCTTTGACGTAAAGACTTGCCACTCGCACAATCACACGCGACCTCTTAAAGGCGAAACAGTTTATGGCATATTCGCTGAAACAGCACGGGAAATAGGAAGGCTTTCACAGAAACGGTACTAACAAACAACGGCAATTTACATAACATTCGCTGAAACAGCACGAGACGGGAAAAACAGGCTGGCGTCCCCGCCATGGCGGGAACGCCGGGCCAACACACACTCCCTTGTTCAATCGCCTGAGTTGAACTGCCACTTAAGGCGAAACAGTTTATCACATACTTGCTGAAGCAGCACGAGACGGGAAAAGGCTGACGCCCCCGCCAAGGGCGGGAGCGCCGCACGAACACACACACTATCCGACCTCTTATTAGATCGACGGCTCTCGGCTGACTGCCCCGCAAGGAGCGTTACGACGCTTGAAGTGGCGTGAGCCAAAACGGCGTTACCACGTGACTCTCGACAGCCAATGGCGAGGCGCCCAATAAAACAAATAAGTGCCGGTGACAAAGACAGCCAATGGCGAGGCGCCCAATAAAACAAATAAGTGCCGGTGACAAAGACAGCGCGAGGCCTCGCAGTCACACCAACAGCGTAAATTCTAGAAGGTTCGGAAATCCTGCGAGCGTTAACACCCGATTGTCAAAGTACCAACAAAGGGGTGCCCCGGATGACGAGAAATACTGCGCTTGAGGCCAAATATGTGCAAAATCATTATTATGGAATTAGGCTATGAAGCCAAATAAGTAACTAAAAGGGTTTAACATACGGGCACGCTGCCCTAAAGCCTAGGTGGCTAATTAAAATACAAAATGACCTGACAGATCCCTCTTCGAAATTTGCTCCGGTTGTGACTCGTGTCGTCTAGCAGTGTACACATTTGGCAATGTGCCTTTGGTGTTCGTTAAGTTCTTTCGCAAGTTCTTTGGAGCCCTTGTTTGTGATTTTGTTTTGTTGGGATGATTGAATAACTGCGATTTCGATTAGTTGTGTGCTGCTGAGCTTCTTGTTGATTTAGTATGCGTGAGCGTTTGTTGTTTTGTTTGGTCATCTTTCCTTGTAGAAGTTTTTTTGTTAGGTGCTAACTTTGATTGGAGTGTGATGGCAGTGTGTTTGGGGGTGTTAGTTTTGCGAGACTCTTAGGCCTTCCGCTAGTTGGATTTTTGCAGTATTGTTTGGTTGCTTCTTTTCTTTTCTGTTTGATTGTTGATCGGGTTATTGGAGCGATGTTAATGTGTTTGAGAGGTTTCGCTTAGGCGGATCTTTTTGGATCTCTCAGACCTTCCTTGTATGTGAGATTTAGTGTAGTTCTTCTTAGTTGGCTTTTTCATCTTCTGGCTCGTTGATTAGGATATTGGTTCGTGTGGATGTGTTTGGGAGATTCGCTTATGCGGATTATTATGATCTCTCGAACCATCTTTCAAGTTGGCTTGGTGCGTTTATGTGTTGGCTTTCCTTTCCTGACAGGGAGGTGATCCATCATGCTGATAGTAGAGGTGTCTTAATGAGAAGCAATAAAACGCAGTAGTACATTTCAATGTACGTGGAGAAGACTACTGCGTTTTATTGCTTCTCTTTCCTTTCCTGTTTTCTATCTGCCCCTTTTGTTAGCGAGTATGTTGGTATGAAAAGGATCGCCTTGTGAGCTTCGTGTGGCAATTTTTCCTCGAGCCGCTTCTTAGCATTCTGGTCTGTTGGTTCCCTTTTGTCTTGCCTTTTGTTTCTGGCATGGATCGTGTATGCCTGTTGGATAAGACGATGTTTTTTTTAACACCTAGCATCCTTTGTGGTTGCCGTTTTGGTTTGGGCCCGCTGCTATTGAGTAGCTGCTGTTGAGGGTTTCTTTGTGCTGGCACCCATTTTGCTTATGCGGATTAGGTATCCTAATGGCAATTCTCGTTCCGTGTCATTGTCGTGATTTTGATCTTAGTTTTTAGTTTTCTTTCTTTTTTGCTTATTTGTGAGGTTCTTGCGACCTTGTTGGATTTTGGGTGGATACCCTTTAGGGATGCTGACGTGACGTTCTTTGCTTTAGGCAGATTTGGCCATCTGATGCCATTTGTCGGGTCCGTCAGTTTCGTTTGGTTTTGTTTGAAGTCCAGTCGTGTAGTTGTTGTTGCCGTTTGCCTTCAGCTGTGCGTACTGTTGTTAAGTTTTGGTTTGTATCCTTTCGTTTATGCGGATTATGTCCTCTAGTGAGCTTGTTCCTTGATTTTTGTTTGGGTTCCTTGTTCTTGGGAGCGAATTCGTTGTTGGATGTCGTTGTGTGCTGTTGTTGTTCAGGTATCGTTTGGTCCTTCATTCTTCGTCTTCCCTTTCTTTCTTTTGACTTTCCTCGCTCTTTGAGCAACTGTGTGTGTATGGACTTCGGTTGCGTGTGTATTCCCAGGAGTGTGAGCTGATGCTTGGTTTCTTACTTTTATCTTCCCTTTGATCTGGTGTGCATGGGGTGATGCCGGTTATTAATGGATCCTCTCGTGAATGAGATAAATATTGTAGAGGTTTTCTCCAGGCCGTTCGGGTCGCTGCAGGGTCTCACAGTCGGTATGTGTGTCGGTTGGTATGTATGTTGGTTCTGCCTATCCCTTCGCTGGTTACTGTGGCTCTCTTTTGACGGGGTTACCTTCTCCCCTTTAAGTGTCAAAAGAAGAACCCTAACCGTCCTCTTTGTATAGTGTAGTCCCATTTCGGTTATGCAGTACCTTAACTGTGGGGGTTTGCTTCCGCCTTGGGGTTTTGTTTTGTAGGAAGTTGTCAAGGGAGTACTTGTAGAGATAGGGGTGATTTTGGGGGAGGTCTTGGGATTGGAACTTCTTCGCTATGGGTCGTTACGGGACTGTTCACCGGCGCAGCGTTACCATCCAGCACTGACGAGCAGTCTCGGTCCCTGTCGTGAGGTTGGTCTGGTTTTAGGTCGCTACCGTCTACGCAAGTAGTTGCCATATCGTGGGGTGGGTTTGGGTTTTCAAATGTGTGTGTGGGTTCGTAAGCTTATTAGCGGGGTGATGCCTCTTCCTGTTTTTTTCCTGGTTGAGCTCTCTTGCGTAGGATTCATCTGAGTGTAGAAAAATTTCTGCAAAATTTTTCTGTTCTGGTAAGGGGGGAGTTGTTACGTGTAGAATACGCCGCTTGTCGTAATTTCGAATTCGAATGTTATTTTCCGCGTACAGCGCACCGGAATTTGGCCGTGACAATTGCGATATGCTTTTATCTGGGGAAAACCAATTGCAGGCCTTAACGCGTTCTTCTTCGCTAGCAGCTCGAAGCGAGCAGTTCATTTACGGTGCAATTCACGAGGCCGGGGATGTTTTAAAAGGGTTTTTGGTTGGCCTAATGTATTGGTGTTATGTAAACCCTCACGTTTTCGTGGATTTGAGACCCCCGAGCTCATTAAAGGACGATGTTTCCTTCGCTTCAGCGGATCGGTTAGTGTTTGCATTCACGAGCTGTTCTTTTTGTGCCCAAAAACCACCTGGGGTGAGTAGCTATTTCGAGTTAGGAAACCTGTCCTTGCGTGTTCTACTAGGACCCTTTTTTCCTCTTACAGCAAGCAGTATCAGGCAAGATTAATGCCGGTTGTAATTAACCGAGACGGCGAAATTATACGGTCATACGTGGTTTATGGCGACGTACTGCAGGTCCCGCTGATCGATGTTCTTGAGCCGTCACGGAACCGTTTTCCTTGTCGCCAGCGCTCATATTAGGGCACAAGAAGGATCCGTGTTTTGGCATCTTATTCTCGTTGGAGCAGCGCCGTTCCGCGTTGAACAATACCACATATGGCCGCAGGAACTTCTCGGCCGAAAGCTGGAGAATCGCGTGCCGTTTCCTCCAGAACCAGGACCTTTTGCGGCTAAGTAGCTTGCGAAGCTGCTTGATTTTAATATGTTGCATATTGCTGTTTGTGTTTGAAACTGTGAGTATATTATTTAGTGTAGGCGTTTCTGTAGATTCAATTTATGCGATTTGTGTGTCATTAAATGTAAGCTTGTACTGTGATATTTAAACGATATTAAATGATCTAATTTACCAGTTTACAGGATGAATTAGTTACGGCTTGATTGCCTTTATTTGGAGCTATCTTTCAGGAAGTATAGTATAGTGTTTGGTATGTTTTGAGTTTACAATTTCTTGTTAGTTTACCGGGGTGCATTTGCCGTTATTACAAAAATTGTTGGCACTCTGGGCATTCATTAATTAGTGTTTTACCGTTTACACGACCTCCAATCGCCGAGCTGGCGGGCGGCATTTGCAGCGAAGTGTACCTAACTTTGGTTCTTTGGAAGATTGCCCAGTTATTATAGTTATAAGGAGCTTACATACTATAACAATAATATCGTATCAGCAAAAAGAAAGCTCATCAAGGGTGCCTTTGGAATTTTGAAGTCACGTGTATTATAACACCAGAAAATATGAAGCTGTCATTTGACATTTGTTACAAAGTGACGTTGTGATCTTCTTCTGCAGGCTTTGGAAATATTTTCGCTGCTTTTATTAGGCGAAGTCTTGATCACGGTTATGATAACGTTGCGATATTAGCCACTGTCTATAAAAAATCATTGACAAGGACTAGGTATAATTTTCTGGTGTTATAAAACACATGACTTCAAAGTTCCAAAGGCGTCTTTGATGAACTTTCTTTTAGCTTATACTATATTAGTGGACTCGTTCCCGATGGTTCGAATAACAAAAGTTAAATGAATGCAAGTTTACTGTCAAACGTAATAATGCAAAACCCAAATCAGGCCAAACTCCACTCCAAATTACATTTTTAAATTAAAATATTGGCTTTAAAATAATTAACATCATTCGAGAATATCAGATCTTAGAAGCTAAACCTTTTTTTATTCTTTTTTTAAATTTTAAACTAATTACTACATATTAATTTATTATATTTGGTTCAGAAACGATAATATATTGATTTTCGAAAACTATTGTGATGTGAAGGTTCACGTTTTTTAATAATGGTGTCGTGTGAGTTCTGCCATTTCCTAATTTCCTCCAGGAGAATCATGACCCAACCCCCTTCCTGCTCTGCTCATTCCTATAATGTACTTTTCATATCCCCGTAAGGAATAAAGCGGAACCTACCTTGAGAAAACATTTATTAATTGGCGTCCTTCAATACGATGGAAAGCCATCATAAAAAATACCAACAAAAGACACGGCCGAGAGAGTTTTGCCTGTAAAAATGGGGTACTTTAAAAAGAGCTTTAAAGTCGTTTTGACTAACAAATATAACATGAAAATAATTGCTACTTGACGATAGCAGGACGGGAACTAAAAATGTGTAACTTTAGAGTTATATTTCCTACAAAGTATCGAATGGTATTATAGTGTACGTTGCAGTCCCGCCAGTGTTGAAAGTTCGTAAAATTTTGGTAAATTTATTCTTAATTGTAACCAACCTTGCTTTTGCAAACAGATGTAATTATTTTTAAGGGTCACACTGCCAAATACTAAATTACTACACACTACAGAACAATGCATAGCATGAATTTTTGTATCAATATTGGGCACTAGATGGAAAAGTTTACTTCATGGTGAATTTAAGAGATGACACTTGATAGTAACCGTGCACAGTTGTGTTCCGTTCCGGAGATAAAGAAGACGTTATTAACACTAATCAATATTTCTTACAAGCTCCATGGTTTTAAAGTGATCGTTAAGGTTTGCAAAACGTCGCGGCAACTATGAAAACTACTTTAAAATATCATATGAGCAAAACAAAAGTTCATCATGGATGCCTTTGGAATTTTGCAGTCATGTCACACATGTCACACCAGAAAATATGAAGCTGTCATTTGACATTTTTTTACAAAGTGAGGTTATGATATTCTTCTTCCTCTTCTTCTGCATGCTTTAGAAATATTTCCGTTGCGTTTATTACGAGAAGTCTTGATCACGGTTATGATCACGTTGCGATATTAGCCACTATCAACCACTATCCATAAAATACCAGTGACAAGGATTAGGTATAATTTTGTGTTGTTATAATACATATGACTTCAAAATTCCAAAGGCGTCTTGGATGAACTTTTTTTTGCTCACACTATAGTTGCAACTTTGAAATTGCATTTCACTGGCATTAGTTAGTCGCCGCTACCATCGTTAGCCAACTTCAAGTTCTTAAAACTTTAAGGTCGTCCCAAAGATAACAACGCTATCTCCAATACCGGAAAGTCCTACAGAGTAACCACGCGGTAAAAGTTACGTGGCAGCAACTGTTGATTTGTTAGATGAAGTTATTTATACATCAAAGTCATAGTTTTAGTGGCGCTATCGTAATAAATACTAGATGCTGGTTGAGATTTTCAGAACACCATTTATCTCTTCTTAAGGATAACTTCAACTTTCAAATATTCCTTAAAAGTTATATTATTATATCGGGTAATATCTAGACACCTAAAAAAAATAAAGTTGTTAAACAATATAACTTCTTCGTTTGTTCACTTTCTTTCTCAAAATCTCAGTACCAATGAAATTTCAATATGATGTTCTCCAGATAAATGAGCCATTCCAAGTTTTCTTACTCTAAAAGCGCACTATACTAACCTAAATCGAATTTGTCTAAATTGAATGAGTAACTTATCGTTTTAAGTTATTTAGTTATTTATATTACTTGTTTAGACAAATGGAAACGATCTCAGGTGTCTAGACTCTTGATTATCGACACTTAGAATACACTTGCTAACACTTTTTCAAAATATTACTTAAGTAAGTGTATTAAAGGTTTACTGTATAAAAGAGGAAAGCGGACTCTATCAAATGACCGCGATCTAGAAGTTACTTGTTATTTTCAAAAATTAAAATATTATTCGTTACCCTTTTGCTTTTCAAGAAATTAATAAATAATACTTATCTTGTTATAAAATAGATATTTATAAAACAAGTGCTAAAAGTGAACGTTTAAGCAGGAGGACTGAAAATTATGAAACGAAGTCGAAGCTTTTAATACGAGTTTGCATGCAATATTTTTTCTACGACCTTAGTTTTACTGTTATTAATCCATAAATGTTGATTTAGTAGTAGTAGTAGTAGTATTATTATTTTTGGGGAGACTTGTGTCTAGCAAGTAGGCCTTTATAGGCCTTTTTGCCAACTCCATGAACAAGATCTAGGCATGCAGGGTACCAGGTAGCTTTGTCCTACTTAGAAAAATGTCGATTTAACAAAAGTTTGCATTATGACAGTTATAATTAATATTATAGCAAAGAGATGGCCGTGACAGCCGGTAGTTGTCAAACTTAGTAATCAAAGGTAATTATAATAGTACACATTTTACTTTATTTATTACATAATACTTTAATTATTTTAAAAAATATACTTTATCTCTAACGAAAGAAGTCACTAGAATAATTTTATAACCTCACTTCTAGTTTAAAATACGTAAATTCAAAACCAGCTGTTTACTTTTAGCACGTGTGTTAAAAGTAAACAGCTGATTTCACTTTTAGCACGTTGATGTATAATACGTCATTTTTAGTTCGACAAGCTATTGGTAAAAGGCCTACTTTTAGTAGTGTCGTAGAAAAAAAACATTAAAGAACTTGTATCTATATTTTTCGATTAAATGGATATTTGCTGAGATATACTTATAGCATTTCTATACTTTTCTGATACCCTTATATGCAATCATTCCTCGCAGGGTGTTTAATTTAGATTAAACAGATGTAAATTTTAGTCAAAATTTACGAAATATCGTTCATAATTTAAAAGCCAGTGTTGCTTCGTAATCAAGCCGGTTTAAAGGCCGGAAAACTGCAAACCGGCAACTTACGCAAATAAACGACCCACAATGAAAAGTTCAACGTGCGTACTTGCAAACAAAGCAGGAAGCGATACTGTTTACCGCTGAGTAATTATTTTGCAATTTTAGAATCGTTCTAGTGAACTATACCTTTGCACTTTGAAATGTTTATTTTAGTATCTAAGCAGTTATATTGTCTAAAAGCCCATTTATTTTTGTAATAAAATCAATCAACATTGACTATTTGATTCAATTATATCGATACTACCTTTCCAAGCCTAAGTTTTGAAGTGTGAGGCTGCACTTCGGGAAGTTATCTAATTATCGGCCCTTTAAGTGACATTGACTCAAGTTGTCTTAAAACAGGAATGCAGTCTCATTCCTCTGCTTAAATATTAGGGACAAAGAACCAGTGCAAGTAACAGAAACCTGATTCAGCCTCCAGGCATTTCAGGGCTACAATTAATTTCTATTGAAATGCCTAAGTTCAATATTTTCGCAATCATGTTGGCGAAATGCTATTTTTTTTACTAACTCTCAGTAAATGCCTTTTTCCTGTTGATTATCTACAGTATGATCAAAAATTATTTTCATCTAGTATATGGCTATGGAATAGTTCCTAATTTATGAATGCACCTACGTTTATACTTAAATGTCAAACTTCACATTTGGTTTTCAATTTTAACTGGTTTCTAGTTGCATTCATAAATTAGGAATTATTCCATAGCTATACTAAATGAAAATAATTTTTGATCATACTATAGTATGTATTATCTGTAACCTCATTTACCTTGCGGTGTAGAGGCTGGTGCTTTATGCGCTGGCATCTGGCGGTACAATGCTCAACTTGCCCCGGATACAGATATATCTATTTAAAATTCTTCTAAATCCTATTGTTTTTAGCATGACCCCAATAAATCTGCTTTCCATTTAGTTCTTTCCTATGGCGTTGTGTTTGCTTACACGGTAAATATAACATCAAACGGCATCTAAATTAGTGTTATTTACAACTACTTTACACAGCACGCAAATTCCGTATTTGTTACCCGTTTTTTATATGAAATCGAAACACCTAATGGTAGCTATTAGATTCAAGTAAAGGCAATCAGGAAATTCGATAAAAACCTATGTATTTTTCTTAGTCTGCATGCCCGAACGAGAAGGAAACGTTTGTTATCTGCAAGAAAAAAAAATGCGCCGCCGCCCTTGATTAAGAACCGTCATCAGAGCTCGACAGTGGGGCTCGCTGCCAAATAAATCCATAATACAAATGCGAGTGGTGTAGCTGTAACTACCCCTAAAACGGGCTATGCAAGCCCGGGCAAGGTGAGGGTAGCAACCTTTCGTGCAGCCACGCGGATATGCGCCTCGTGATTGTAAGTTTTAACCTCCTTGGCGGCGCATTTCCAACGCAAATGCACAATGTAAGTGCCCCATCTAGGAAAAGTTACATTATGTTTACAAGATCTAGGTGATAAGCCTTGACCGTGCCTCATTTCTTCCGCCTGTTTAAAGTTTCGCTCAAAACTTGTGCACATGATAGCTTCAATAAATTAAACATGTACAACTGAAAACTCATTTTAACATAATACACTGTACATTTCTAAATGTAGTGCACTGACAATAGAAATTGGTTTTTCGGAATAAACCCAGATGACAATAAATTAATGATTAGTTATTTTTAAGTACCTTGATATACAGTAACCGGCAGAAAATTGGCCACATATGGAAAACGTTTTTCTAATTACAATAGATTTCTTAGAACATTTAAGTGTTGATGAAAGTTTCTGTACATTCTAACACTGAAAAGGCATTTGTAGAAATTTGAACATCTCCAATCTGTTCAACAAACACTAAGATGTTAATGTGAAAAGTTGTTTTGAATCAGAAAATAATCTCAATATGAAGTCACACGTATACACACGTATGATCCATTTAGTTCACCGGTCTTAGACCACACCTTAAGGCAGTTGAAAGGAAAATTATTTTTACGTGTACAGGATGCCCCAAAAGAGCGTGGCTCAAAAGTATATATTTTTTAATGGAACACCCTGTCTTTTTTGTGGCTATGTAAGCTTCTATAGGTCTTACATTTAACTCTAATTCTTTTCAAAATTAATTGCTTCATAAGTTTCCAACTTATGAACATTTTAAATATGTTTTTATTAATATCAAGTTTACACTTAAAATGTCATACTTGCCCACTTTTGAATAGGGAGGCGTTATCCAGCATGAAAAATACCAAACTTTTATAAAAACGGAATATTATAAAACAGGGTGCGGTTTTTCAGAGATTCTAAGGAATTATTTTATTAGGAAAACAGTAACAATTAGAGGGTGCGCCCTCTCACTTCACTAGAAATTTTCCAGAAAAAGAGATAGAAAGAGGAGGTTTGGAAACATTAACCAGTATTTTATTTTATTGTATTCTATTCCTATTTGACAAGTCCATTTAGGTGACCACCAAGCAATCGTCAAATCGGATAAGTACCGCACTGAACCCAGAACAAAAAAAAATATAAACGAAAGGAGACACGAATCATTTTACACCAGACATATTATGTAATGTAAGACATTGCCACCAACTTCAGGGTATATAATTATTACTTCCTTTTACGGTAAAGGAAGTATTGGATTCACCCCAAAAATTCGAAATTGAGTTTTCAACAGATCTTCACGTTTTAGAGTCCCCTGATCCCAAAAAAACATATTTTTTTCATTGGTCTGTCTATGTGTCTGTCTGTCTGTCTGTGAACAGAATATCTCCAAAATGGAAAGAGGTATGGCGTTGAAACTTCATATATAAGTTTTGTATAGTATGTAGATGAGACAGCAAGCTTTTGAAGAAAATCGCATAACCGGAAGTAGGTGTTTACTCTTGTGATTATTCAGTTTTTTTCGATTTTTTCAAAAACGGCTCTAACGATTTTTTTCAAACTTTACATTTTTAATGTGTATTGATGTGAGCTAGGTGATTTTCTAGTTGAATACTTCTAAAGTAAACTCTTGTTTTTTTCCTATTTTTTTATTTATTACATTTTTGAACTCAGCTTAAAATTTTAGAGAAAATTTGTCTCTTCAACTAACGATTTTATACGTTTTTATAGAATTTTGTAATTTTTGAAAATTTTTGACAAATGCTTAAAAATTAAAAATTAAATTTTTTACTAATTATAATATCACTGTAAGAGGAAGTTGTGTGAGTGTATCACACCAGATTTTTTTACTACGAACGGAAAACAAGTTTAAATTCAAGCCCCAGATTAAATAGATTCAGTTACTCTAACCAACTTCAGTCGTACCAAACAAACATTTAGTCTATATGGAGATATCAGAGGGCCAATCAAATAAAGTGAAGACGGCGTGCTGTTCATTTATATAAATCTCTCTCAACAACAACAACGGAGGAGGAGGAAAAGAGAGAGATATCTCTCTCAACAACAACAACGGAGGAGGAGGAAAAGAGAGAGATATCCGTAGCTAATTCGCTACGAGCTAAGACAAACTTCAAAAGGAATCGATACCTCAATTGCTTGCATTAACTATACACCAAACCACAGTAAATAGTAAAGATTAACAGGGTTATATTAATTACCGACAATAAGTATAATACAAAATGTGGTATCAGACACGACAGACCAAAACTATGAATACAGCCAACTCTACTGTTACTAATTAAAGGAGTTTAGCTAGTACATAATGAAGTTTAAAAAGGTAACAAGTCTCTGGGCAGATTAAATTAGAGAGCAATTACAAACTTACGACAATAATAGTATGTCACCACATATACCTTGTTTACTCCGTTTGTGATTCTGAGCAGGTTTTGAAGTAAATATGTTTACCAGTGTATTAAATATTTAGTTACAAAAAATAACTAATGTCACAGTGACATAGACATTGAGTGACTTTTGGAAATTACTTCAGTTACAGAAAATCTATTCGTGGCATCTTGCTGAATTATGTTATTTTCAACAACTTTAATTGACTTTATGAGTAAAGAATGACGCCCTGTCAAATTTTACTTTCACTTTGGTAATTTGTTTGTTAATAGTTGTGCCTTATACTGTTAAAATAATGCAACCTGCAAAGCATTCTCTGAATCACGAATGGTGTGAACGGGGTATACGTAAAAATTTACAATGTTTGACAAATGCGCCAGTAATTACTGACAGACTCGAAGGTGATGCAACATTAACCGATTATTTCAATCGTTCTGTGTGCTTAACGTACAGCATCATTTTTACCTTCACAACACAAGATCGTGTTTTTTATACTTCTAACAATGTGAAGTGGCATTGACAGAATAAACAGCAGGGGACTGCATAATTAGCCACCTGTGCAAGTGGGGGCATAGTAAGGACTCTCAGCAACAATTGCTAACCAAAGATGTAAAACGGGGATCACAACCAGAACTCCACCAACACAGCAATGGTTACAAAGTCAGCTACCAAATTAATAATACAACCTATCTGCTTATATTTTAACGACTCTAAGTCGGCTCTGAAATCCACTAGAAAGAGAAAGCGCACACGTTCCTTCAGCTTACAGCTCCAAGACTTAAATTGCGACGGCAGAAAAATGCCCAATCAAATGCGATGAGTAATTAAAACCTAAATATATTGGATAAATCAGCGGTAGCTATGAAGCTAGGTCACTATTCTTGCCCAAGTAAGTCACTATAAACTATCCTTAACTAAGACAAAGGTTAACACAAAGTACACGCGTGCGATTAAGTCGAAGACGCTTGCAGAATAGAACGAGAGGAACAAATGTCGCGGCAGGTGAGTGGAGACAATTGAATAGTACTGGGCCTAGTGACGCATGACAACGGATCGATAATCAATCTAACGTGGATGAAGGCCGTTCAAAACCTCGATGACTGTACAAAGTTGAGCATTTCGGACAGGGACGACCTAAACGCACAAAATCAGACGAGGCAATTAAAGGGCCATGATGCGTAACGATTTTTACCCGCAACAACGTTTTTTTACGGATAGACTTCAATTCTCTATATTATAAAACGGGAAACATTTTGAACAATTGTTACGATGATGAATTTGAATTCATTCAGGTTCTGTTCAGAGTTAATTTAATTAATTACCTATTAAAAAGTTGATTTTGTTTTGCCATGACAAACTAGTATGGTTCTAAATAATGCGGCAAGTAAACATTTTTCGTGATTATTAAAACTTATTATGTATCTTAAAATTGAGAATTTAAAGGTTGAATATATTCAAATTTAAACAAGTATTTTGAATACCTTGTAATAAAATATTCCAAGTTTGGTATTTTTGTATCTTAGAAGACGCACCCTTAAATTTTTAGAGAAAATAATATTAAAAAGTTGACATTTTACTAAGTGAAAGCTTGATATTGTCAAAAAAGGTTCAAAACGTTCATAAATGAAATGCTGAAAATTTTTTAAAAAAACACGTAACATAATTGCAATCTATACAGTAGTTGAAGTTTTTAAATGCATTGGTAATGAGATGCAAGAAGTATAATTAGAGGGATAAAGGCAAGCATAAGCAAAGCAGATTTCAGAAGGAATGAATTTGAAGTTTGAGTAAAAGAAAGATATAAGATGGCTAAAATAATATAAGTAATATGATAGGTTTGAGCATATTTGAAGCCGAACCAAATAAAAGTAAATAATACAAAAGGTTGACTATATGCATAATGAATATGAGCGCAGGGTTATTAATAAACATACAAGCCAGTGAAAAGCAAGCAAGCTGTAAGGCAGATGGAAGTCGAAGCAAGATAAGATAAAATTTGCAAAGAGCAATACAGAACGAGAGCAACTGAAAGGAAGAAAAATCAGTGACGTGTTTAAAAATGAACTCAAGTGGCAGTGCATTCTAAAACTAAGTGAATAGCAGAACAGTAAATAAAAACGTTGTATGTGACGGGAAAGAACAATTTTTATGTATAAGAAATAAAAACAATTTTGGATTTAAGCAACAAACATGTTATCAAATTTTATTCCGTTTTGTAAAATTGTAACTAATACTTGTTTCCTTTAAACAAATTCAGATCGCGGTTACTAAGCAACGCGATGTTGTTTTGCTAATAATAAGAAATTAATTCCTGTAATTGACAAGTTGCGCAAATTGTGCTCCTCAATGTTTGCCGTTTTTAAAAGTATACTATTTTGTGCAACGGGTTACCAGGCACCTGTGGAAGTGTTTGAAATAGTATCTGCGACGTAAAAATTATAAATTGTGCAAACCAACTTCGGCTGTGGATCGGCACCGAACACCTGGAAAATTCGACCTGCGACACCTTGCCATTCGAGCTGCAGAAGCCAGGAGTCTCTAGTCTAACAGGCCAAGGAGGTGTACGAGCATCCCGGAACAACATTTGGGGCCAGGGAAGCGACTTCAAGTGAATAAAGCCATCGGCGTCACCTGCACCAGCTCCGAGGCGAAAATCGGGCAGATTTCAAAGGTAGGATTTGGCATGTTTTGTGAGTTATTGAAATCCAGAAAGCCAGTGGACTTCAAGAATACACCTTGCGGAATAGAGTCATCGTGTGTCCGATGCTCCAGATTTGTCCCAGTTCAAGTAAATTGCGTGGCGTCAGTGAAAATGCGGTTTTGCCAGAATTTGATGCTATCACAGGAAGTGAACAAATGAATATCTAGCGACGTTCACGTCACATTAAAACAATATCGAGATAGCTGTTGCTAGCCGAGAGTTTTTAATTCAATTTACCTAATGGTTCCTTGCATAATTTTCACTTTTGAATCGTAAAATAAACGTTTCATGCTCTAACAACCTTCTGTGGTAAATGTCAAGTTAAGGTTATGAGTAATCGAAGCATTTTAGCGCGGGTGTACTAAAATTGCGTATCTGAGCTACCCTAAGTCAAATATTCTAAACAATAATTTCTAATGAAACTCAAATTTGAACCCAACCTTGGAGATTAGTCTTGTGTTTTGCCGGAGTAAGCCCAGAATATTTTTGCAATTCGATGAATTATAGAAAGGGGCAATTAACCATTTTATTAAATTATAATAAATACATTTCATTATAATTAGCCTAAGATACTGACAGGCGAAGTTTTACATTTCTCAAATTTAATAAAAATACCCTGAGTATTGGTGTGGTGATTTGCCCTATTAAATTTATTTATTTTATCCCATAAAACAGAAGGCAGTCATTACAAACAGGCACCGCAACATGGAGCCTTTACTGTCATCATTATAATATATATTTGATAAAACATTATGTATATTTCTGAAAGATATGTGCCCCTTTCAACCATATTACGATGGCCATAATAAAACCTTTTGTCGTAAAAAAACATAAAGTTTTAACCCCTGTGTATCACGTAGGATATATAAAGTTTGATATATTATTATCAGATCTAAGAAGAATATGAGTTTCACTCACCTACAACAAGAAAATAAGTTTATTAAAATTGATACTGACCATGTTTTTTTGTAGCTAGCAGTAAAACACAGTAGTTTTCAAATAATATCAATAAAATGTGGTAACATATCATTAGAGCATGGAAAACATCAAATGAAAATGGTTTGGGGTAGTTTTTTATGTTCTACTGAGGTTGTATTGATATCGCTTGAAAATACTGTTAGCTTTTTATTTCTGGTTGCAAAAAAAGCTTTAGTATCAAATATATTAGTGGGTATACAACTGAAACTATTAAATTTGTTACAAATGCATCTTGAGTTTGAGTTTCATTAAGTATAAATTGTAAGGACAATTTCTGCATTTAGCGCTTTCCGCGTTTTTCCAATTTTGTATGCCAAATGTACTTTTCCCGTCTCATTTAAGTCGAACTGGATAGTATAGCTATGTTTTAAATTATAATTTCGTTCCTTTCAAACACTGGTAATTTCCGGCCCATTGCATTTCATATCTTGGGCAATGTGTTCGCTTGCTTCATGAATGACGTAATTTGGTTTCTCGTATCGCTTTTCGGCGCCGAAGGGTAGCCCGGCGTTTTCCGGGACCAACCGTTCTTCATGCGAAATTCTGTTTAATATTGCGCCTTATGTTACTAGATAAACACGCCGTTACGACACGACATTAGCTAGTTAATTTACTAGCTCGTAAAATGACTCAAATTGGGAAAGAATTACGCTGCCCGCAACCCCTTAACAAACAGGGTTGCCGGCTTCTCTCGTGGAGATAGGGGGAGGGGGGTCCATTACGAGACTAATCAGGGCAACAACGTATTAAAAGAAAAGCAGATTTTAGATGCCATGCGCCACCACTTTTCTAAAATTAGAAATACACAGATGAACCTACTGGGAAAAGTTTAAGCAAATGGGTACAGCTTCTAACTTCGCCCTTGGCAATATATGATCGACGAAACCACGAACAACAGTGTTGAACTTACTTTGTGAGAAAAGTCTTTTGCAGATTTCTAAACCCCTTTTACAAAATAAAACACACAAGTTCGCATGCAAATGACAAACATCAAAGAGAAAAACATAGCTAAATGAAAAATGAACTATATTAAAAATATGTAAGTAAACATTTTCTTAGTAATTAAATGTAGCGAAACGGGTTAGTAAGGGTTTAAGTTGCATGACGTTTAAACTAGATAAACTTGACCCAAAAATAATAAAACTTAACGGTAAACAATCAAATGTGGCTCAAAGGCGGTAATTACTTAAATGCAACTACATTAGGCTAAGCATAAACATCAAAACTGACGGTAAATGTTCAATTGAGCGTACTGACAGCTACAACAGTTCAACCGGTCAATTCTAAATTGACACTGCAATAAATCACTTCTTTCACTGTAATCAATGCACTCTGAAACTATTACAAAGAGATTCCCAATTAGATAATCTGCACACGAGCGTTAATCGAAGCTGCCAACTTCGCGGTACTGGGATTTCTTCACTAACAACGGCACAAACAAACATCACTTATCGACCCCCAAGTCCGACCGTCAACACCCACATGCAGCTAATTTATTCGCGACAATAACGCGGCCTGATTCCAAACACGAGGAAAGATACCTTGGGAATGCGCCACTGAGTAAGCGCCATACACCTATAGTTTAATTGCGACACTACGCGAAAACCATTAATTACAACACTCCGGGGAAAACCCAAACGCCTTTCGAGGGGCGAAAGAACAGCACTTGTTGCCTTGTTCAAAGCTCGGATTCCAATCCTACAAGAAGCCCCCAGCCACCCGACCGAAGTTAGGAGGGACGCACATTTTGCGCCAAACCTGCATTATCCGCTACACATGTTCCAACGTCTGGCCTACGGCCAGAGGAAGCGGGGTAAATCCGTTCACTCACTCTCTTTCCTGCTCACACAACTGGCTCATTTTAGCAACGTATTTTGCGTTCCAAAACGGATCGATGAAAAAGACAAGTGCGTTAAACTGCCGCCGAGAAATGCTTTTGAACATGTTTAGAAATACTCCTTAGGCGGGATTTTAAATTCAGAAAAGAGAAAATGCTACAAATTAGAACTAAAGTCGTAAAAAACGGAAAATCTCCTCACACATTATGACGCAATTCAAACGTTTCTATATGTATTGGACAGAGAACAAATTAAGTAACGCAGAAGCGCGTTGCCTTAGCTTCAGGATTCTACGGCCTGACTTCAACAAGACAAGAAGTGTAAAGGTTTTGTTCCATTACGGCGGAGGCCTTGGCAATGTCAAAATTAGTGAGACTGAATGGGTGTTTTCAGTCAAGTTTTGTCATCTAAGTGAAGTGTGCTGCAAGTTATTATCTAGAAATTCCGTATCGTGGAGAGGGCATCTCCAATTGCCTGTCGTTACGTTTTACCCTCTAGGGCTTTAACACCGTCTAAACCTACTTGGCAGACTACACTCTATGCCGTTTCTTGAAGCTCCTTCAAGTATTTTGTGGCACTCACTTGGGGCCGACCTGCAGCTTTGCAAGACACCATCACCGTAGCAAGCTGAATCCCTCCAGGTACTGTGTTATTTTGTAGTAATTTTAATCAGCGCTTTTGTGCAGTGAACTGTTGTTATTGTTCTTTAAGTTAATTTGAGTATTTACCGTCAAGATTTATTGTTTCAACGTAGTTTCTTTGTGTAAATTAAAGTTGTTACCGTGTTTGATTCAGTTGGATCATTTGCTGTCAAGTTTACGGCCTGTATTTAGATTAAATGTAGCGTAATTAACAACACTAACCTTTTTTGAGTATTTCATTGTTCATTGTTCATATGCATATTTCTATGTTAATGTAGTTCATTTTCAATTATTTGTGCTTTTCTTTAGTAAAGTATGATATTTCCATGTGCATTTTGTGTATTTTTTTCTCTATAAAGGGATTCAGTTAGCTGTAAACAAATGCAAGTTAAGGTAAGTCAGACCCAGATGTTGGTGGATCTTCGCTCAAGCACTGCCAAGGTTGAACCAGAAAGGTTGGGTTCATTGCTTCCACTTTGCCGATGAGCCCACCTGTGTTTTTTCCCGATTTAGTAAAGTGGTGGCATCCAGCATTTACCATCTTTATTTCGTTTACCGCATCGTAGCCCTAATTAAGTTCGTAAAAAATCCCCTTCTCCATTGAGTGAACCGACACCCTTTGTTACAACCCATCGTAAAGTGATTGGGGCAACGGATTCCAGATTTTCCCGATTTATAGCAGATTTTGCAAATAACTCACGGTTTTCGTAATACTTCGAAGAATGTCGGCATACGGAACTGATCATTGCCTGGGAAGTCTACGAAACCAAACAGTTAAATTACTAAATTTCAATTGAACTAACAATTAGCAGCACTCTATAAAAGAGTTTGCAAAGTTGGCTTTCTCTCAATTAATCGGCAATCACGTTCCTGGTAGTGTGGTTGTTTCTACCAACTCATACTTGTATATGTTTGATACATTAAACTAGTTTTGTTTAGTTACTTTATTTTGTATTAGTTTACATCTAAGAGAAGCAACAAGCTTAATTATTTTTTGTGAAATCTGTTACAAAAAAATGTTTAATAAGTGGCCAACTTTCTACCGGTCACTGTTATTAGCACTGTGTGCCTTGACCCATCAGTAGCGATGGGGCATATCAGGGTCTGCACTACTCCATTCTTTGTCTGCTTCTTAATGTGACGGTCCTTCCAAATTTTGGTGGATTTAGTCAGAGCCTTCTTAGCCATACCCATTCTTCACTTTATTTTTATTTCACAGCCACCTTTGTTAAAAATACTGGCTCAGAAATTACTTCGGTTTTCTGTCTTCTGTCTTGAATCACTGGGGCAGAATATTACGATTTTGATATACTAGAATCATAAAAATGCGAAATGCGTAAGATGTATAGAGTTATTCAAATTTGGTCTTCAAACAGTGATCAAATAATGTTGCCTAAATGGGTAGTCAAGCTTAGTGATTAAGTATCCCGGCTACTGATTTCAGAGTCGCGTGGTTGATTCCTTGTACCAGTAAAATTAAAAAAAAATTGTGTAGATAACAGTTAAATTATACGAAGAAACCTTTGGATAACAGTCTCTACAGAATTTCATCTTTCAGAAGATATGTAAAACCCTCGATCCCATGTTATTATGACATGTAGCGTGTAAAAGATCCCTTATTACGGTCGGAACTCATAGCCCACAAATTTTAATAGGATTTTGACCATGTGACCCTAGCAGTCGTTGTCTAAAGTATCTATTACTCCGTACAAACAACAACTAGGTACGTGGTTTTGAGTAGAGCACCGTTAATTGGGTTCTCAACTGTGAATGGTCTTACCAAACCAGATACTAACCGCTAAGACTGCGGAAAAATTTCGCACACCGTGGGATTCGAACCGAGGACTTGCGTAATGCAAGCCTAACGCTTTACTACATGCGCTACCGGGCTTTATTTATACTAAAAAAAATAAAAATTATTTTTTTCTACAATTATTTCAAGAGGGAAAGATGTTCTACCAAAACAAACCAGTTATTCAAGATTTTTTTATTCTGAAAGAAACATTTTTTGTACTTGTTTTTCATCATTTTTCTCATTTTGAAGCTTAAACAAAGTAGGATTAATTTTTATAGATATATAAACCATACCTTGCTTTTATGGACGCATTAGAGTCAGATCGAAGTTTTTCGGCAATATGCAGCGGGAGGAAGCGGCGAAGAGTATATGTGCAAACACAGGCTATTTAGGCGTGAATTGCAGCCACCTCAGCTTAGGTTCGCGCGAGCTATCTGACTGCGGCTGCGAAGAGTGGGTGCCGAGTTTCTGATTACTAATGCTTACAACTTTCGCACGTAGGGTGATTGGTGAAGAAACGCAGCGCCGCTTCATCGGAGCTTATTCGAAAACTGTATATTTATAAAAGCTAGACTGGCGGCTTGTAAATTTTCGAGGACAAAATTCTCTTCACTCTGAAAATGCACATTAGCGAGCTAATTATGTAGTTGCATACGCATAGTATGTAGTTTTCTAAGAGGAAAGAAAAAAATACACTGTAATGAAAATTATTTATCTGCTTACCTATTATTTTTAGCATTCGCTAAAAAATTTAATGTTTTTATATTGTCTTTTTGCATTTATTTAAGTTTGCTTTAGGATGTTTAGGTATTTAATTAAGTGATATAAAAAAATCCAAACGGCGGGAGAATTATACTTTATTTCTAAAAAGTAGGTAGAAGAATACTTTGTAACAACACTGTTTTAAAACTAACATTTTTATGTGCAGTAGCAAGAACGCCGAATAGTGCTACCTAATCATTCGATAACCTATGAAATGACGTTTAAATCGTGATCCTTTGAAATAATATTAAAGTACCAGCTCACAACCAAATGGGTCATGGCCGTTTTACCTCTACTGGCTGATGTTGGCTGCACCGATTTTTTTCAGAAGTATTCGATTTTTTATTCGTATGCCTGAATAATATAATTAAAGGTCGTGTGTAATTCCGACTGAAAAACGTTGGAGTTTTTAAAAAGTAATTACGGTTATTTAAATAACTATGCTATGATATATTTTAGTATATTTACTCAGAATTTACGGGACATGGTCGCAAATCTTGAAATAATATACGTCAATCACACATGGATGTTATGTATCTTAAACAGTAGAGATGCAATTTTTCACCGATTTATACATTTATACAACAGAAAAAAATGAAATAGAGATATTTGATTCAGTTCATCACCTTTTATCAGCCTGCCAAATTGTCATTTTATAAAACATGGAGGAGGAGATAATTCGGTGTTGTATTTTACATAGTACCTTTAATACAGATCACATAACAAGACGTAACACGATACCAAGGTACATTATTTTATCTTAGTCTTATTATTCTCCTCCTTCCCTTAAGTCAGTCACTGATGTGTCGGTGCTTTTGCCTTTATGAAAATAAATAGTAAATAGAGACAAGTTAGAATATCTTAAAAACGCAGAGTTGAGTATGGCGCTGAATGATATACGTATTTTTGGATTGAATGCTATAGATATGAAAGGTAAATTAAGATTAAGTATATTAAAACTAAAGAAAGATTCGTTCGCTACAACTATTTTTGTTTTAAATATTTTTAAAATTTATTTTTGTTGTCCAGAAAAAAATGGAAAATCTGAACTGTAGGTTTCTGCGCTTTTAGTCTTCTAAGGGGAAATGTACAGCATCTAATTTATACATAGTACTTACTTACTTTGGTACTGAATTCAAATAGGTAAATCGATGCTTTCCTAGTTCGTACACCTCGTTTTAAAGAGAGTGGGTCTTCTATAATTGATTAATGGTAATGACCTGACAGTACGTATGAAATAAAACTACTTCTGTAATATTTCTTTAAAACGTCCTCCAATTTTACACTTTTTACAAAAAGCAACATACATTTCTCTGTAATATTTAAAAAGAAATTTGAAATTATACACTGAGCTGAACCTGTAATTTATAGAGGTGCCATGCGCTTTGAGGTTATTAAATGCAATTGCTATTTTGATACTTGGCATTGTGTATTATGATCGAAAAGTCTCCCAATTAACCTGCTGCTTTATTATTTATGTGTGTGGGAATTCAATATGTGGAACTACAATATGCAGTATGTAGTTATATATGCAGCAAATGTGAAACAACAGATTTCAATTCACCACAGTATTTCGTAATATGAAGCATAATTACTATGAACAGTAGCTATAGAACATTACTCGTTCAATATAGTATGCAGTAAATCTACTAGCTTGGTAAGAGGGTTTTTACTGGCGTATAGAGCCAGTAAAACCTGTTACCTTGCGTATATTGTTGAATATTTTATTTGTTCCTCACTTGTAAATAACTAGAAATTTACCATTTATTCAAAATGTCAAACTGACAAGCAACTAAATTCATCAATATGACACATACTAAGGAAGACAACTCTGGCTTTGCACGCTATCATTTATCTATGAGCACGCTTGTAAAACTGACAGTTAACTTGTAAAGATTTTACAAGTTAGTAACTTGTTAAAATAAACTTTCTTGATTAATACAGTGACTGGATAAATTGATGTTTACAAGTGAGGAACAAATAAAATACTATTACTGTGACGATATAACATTTCATAACATATGTCAGTATTAAGCCAGTTTTATTTCCGCTTTATCTGCAAGTATGTTATACTGAACTCTGGGTTCTAGGTCGTGCAGTAACGTAATATGCTTACTTGCAGGTGCGGTTTTTAAACCTCGTGCATTATGAAATCAGCATTGCGTTTAAAACTTATGAATTGGATTTCGTAAATTTTGGAACTGAAATTTGGTTTGTTTAATTTGAGATTAAACAGTCCTCTTTTTTGGGTAGTTTAATTATCGTTCCACTTTTCCATTCATCTAGAATCGACTCTTTTTCCCAAATTACTTGCTGTAAGGGTTGTATAATTTCCACTGTCTGGTTAACGTTAGCCTTCAGAAACTCGGCAGGTAGTTTGTCAGGGCCTGGTGAAAGGTGGCGAGGTCAAGGTCATGTGGTGAGATCATTGACCTCAAGGTTACAAGGTTTCACTTCTGGTTCCCACAATGAATTTTGGGGCTAAAAGTGTAATTTTTATTTTTTTTTCAAAAATATGAAAAAACAACATTCAAACGATGAATTTTTGGGCTAAAAGTCTACTTTTGAATTCTGTTTTTCAGAAATATGGGAAAACAGTGTTCCCACGATTAATTTTGCGGCTAAAAGTCTAATTTTGAATTCTTGTTTCCAAAAATATGACAAAACAAAATTCGCGTCCGCTTATCAGAATTTTACCAGGCTCAACCGGATGTGACTCATTGCCTGGGAATGCAGACTTGTTTAAACGGGTGTGGGTGTCTAACCGGATATTATTGTCTACACCGGATGTTATTGTCTGCGCAATTGAACAATAAAGTCATTGTTTGAAATTCTGCACGATAGCCAAAAATAATTGAATGGGGTTTTTCTAGAAATGTTTTGCTGAATGTAAATAATGACCTCCGTTATCAGATAAACCGGATGTTATTGTCTATTGGTTCAAACCTGTCGAGACTTGTTTAAAAATGTGCAAGGCTGGTAAAAATAATTGAACAATGAAGTCATTGGTTGAAAATCTGCACGGCTGCTAAAAAATTTTTCTGAATGTAGTTAATGACCGCCATTATCAGTTGCGGCGATGAATAAATAGACCACTGGCCAACCTGACATGTTCCTGTAACCGATTTTATAAGCATAACGGTGTAATAAACTTGTATTTATTTGTCTAAAGGTACATGTATAAAATTATTACAAATATATTATGCATCACTGGTCAACCTGACATGTTATTTGAATAATTTAAAACACAACTTTGATTAAGCAAATTTACTTTAATTTTTTTAAGGAATCGATTGCTATTTGCTGGTTATTAATAGTCAAATCTTTTTGCTATAATAATTCTTTAAGATACTTTATTTCAATTTAAAAAAATCCATTTGATATATAAGCGGAGGAGCATTGGCTGTAAGACTAATCTTATTTTCGTTGGTGATGCAACAATTTATTTACTTCTTGTGTTAACGCCTTGGTTTTAAGAACGCTATCTAAATGAATATTTTATAGAATTTGGAAAACCAAAGAAAATATTAGCAGATAATACAACGTATTTTAAAAACTCAAGGTTTATAAATACAATAATACAGCAAGGCATAAAAGTTGGTTTTTTGCAGTATAAGACATTCGCAAGCCTATCCGGTAGAGAGATATATAAGAGAGGTGATAAAATACTTAAAGATTTTAACACATAATAAACACAATGCTTGGGTACGTTACATATGAGCATTCAATAACTACAAAAAATAGAAAGCAGGTTAAAATATTTATTTATTTATTGATTTATTTATTAATCAAGATTCAAACAGGTCGAAGATCTTGTTACATGAATCGCTTAGTATTAAATATATTTTATGTTTTAATGCAGTTAGAGCACAAAAAACTAACTATTAAATAGTAACATGCATTAATTATTTAATATGCAGATCATACAGATTATTGTAGAATTTTGTAGAGGACTCTGGTTCAATTATTGGTTTGACATAGTAATAGTAACATTTTATTGATTATAAGCATAATTAGAAGCTGTAATACGTTGTGACCAGTTTTAAGAAATTTTTGTATTTCATTGTTAAGTCGATGTAGTTTAACAAGCATATTTCATTTAGAAGTCGAAACATCACTAAAACTGGAATTCTAAATGTGAATTCAAAGTAAATTATTCCAAATTTTAAAACCAAACTGTAAAAGCGAGATATTTCTACGGATACTGAGGCTCTGAATTTCAAACTCTTGGCGCAGATTTGTTGATCTAATAAAATGATAATCTGGATATCTTTGATATTTTTTGTAATAAGGGTGTCTAAGGAATTTATTTTGTATTTTTTCAATTTGTTTAATTTCTCCTATATTATTAGGATACCAGATAGTTGATGCGTACTCCAGTTTTTGTCTTACTAGTGTATAATATAGTATTTTGACAGATTTTATATTCCTAAATTCATGTGATTGCCTTAATATAAATCCCAAATTTCGATATGAGTCGGAAATTATGCATTGTACATGTTTTTTGAAACTCAAAGGGTCATCATACTTTACACCAAGATCCTTAATATAGCTGGTTCGCTGTAGTACATTATCAGCAATTTTATAATCGAATAATATTGGAGTTTTATTGCGAGCAAAAGACAACACTTGACATTTATTTACATTAAGTGGGAGTTTATTTTTGACACTCCAGTCATACAAGTTATTTATGTCTTTTTGTAAGTTTAAACAATCTTGAAGTGAGTTAATTTTTTGAAACATTTTTTGGTCATCTGCAAACAAGAGAGATTTAGTGGTACTTAATACATCGGGTAGGTCATTAATAAATATTAAAAATAACAAAGGCCTTAAGTTGGAACCTTGTGGGACTCCAGAATTTGCTGTAAACTTTCCCGATGTATTTCCATTGAATTTAACTGTAAATCTGCGGAAGCTTAAGTACGACGCAAAGAATCTTAGCATATTATGAGACAGCCCACATCCGTTCAACTTATTCAACAGTATTTCGTGATTTACTTTATCGAAAGCTTTTTTGAAATCGGTATAAATTGTATCTACCTGTTCTTTTTTCTCTAGTGCTTCATAAATTTGATTAGTAAATTCGGATAAATTGGTTGCTGTTGATTTTTGAGGGACAAAACCATGTTGAGCATCTGATATTACCGGCTTGACGTGGTTAAATAGTTTATTATAAATAACACTTTAGCAGGAGATGATATCAGAGAAATCGGCCGATAGTTACTAACATCCGTTCTGCTACCACTTTTATGCAATGGTATAACTATTGACTCCTTCCATACATCAGGAAATGTTGCAGAGTTTACCGCTAGGTTATAAATGTGTAGCAATGGTAACTCAAGCCATTGTGCACATCCCTTTAAAACATAAGGGGGAACAAAATCGGAACCAGCCGATTTCTTCGGTCTCAACCTCCTGATTGCTATTTTGAATCTGTTTCATAGACGGACTGGAAAAAACTACCGAATGCGTTCGCTGCCTCATTGTTCTGTACAACAGTACCATTTGCCTCAAATTGTGTGGTATGATTGCCACTGGCCTTGCGCTTATGTTGAACGTAAGTCCAAAAAGTATTAATATTCTGAGTAACAGCATCTTCAGTTGATTTGATATAATTTTTATATTCCGTACTGATCAGTGATTTCAATCTCCTTCTAATGCCTTTATATGCCGCATAGTGGTGTTCAGATAGATTTTTAATCTTGTTGTAATAGTTTTTATCTACGACCACTACTAAAAGTAGGCCTTTTAGCGCTAGCTTGTTTCACTAAAAGTGACGTTTTATAGTTTACCGTGTTTAAAGAAATCAGCTGTTTACTTTTAGCACATGTGCTAAAAGTGAAGCGAGGTGCAAAACTACAATTTCTAACTGCAAGTGAAGTTGTAAAGCTATTCTAGTTGCTTCTTGCGTTACAGGTAAAGCGTTTTTGAAATAATTAAAGCGTTATGTAATGAATACAGTCATATGTGGAGTATCAATAATTACATTTCGTAACTCACCTTGACAGCACGAGCGTGGCCAAACAATCGCCACCTCGGCGTAGCCTACTATTCATTATGACATAAATTAAAAGCGTCGCAGATGCGAACCTTTCTTAAATCGATATTTATGGATTAATAACGGTAAAATTAAGGTCGTAGATAAAATATTGTATGCAACGCGTGCTAAAAGTCGTTTATGCGCGAGACATGTTATGAAACTCAGCCTTCGGCTTCGTTTCATAATTTTCATGTCTCGCGCATAAACGTCGACTTTTAGCACTTGTTGCATAAATAGCTATTCTGTTTTGAAGCTCGATGATTTCTTTATTACACCATGGGGAAAACCGAGGTTTTCTGTTAGTAAACCTTTCATCTGTGAATTTAGGGACATTTACATTAAATATATCATATATACTATTTTATAAAATATTTCAGTAGCTTTGTCAACATTATTATTATCTAAGACAGATTGCCAATTTGCATCTCTAAATGCTATGCTTAAATTAAAAAATTACACTTTTGAAGATTATATATTTGTGAGTTTTTAATCACGTTTTCCTTATTCACAGATATAGATTTAAATTCTAATGTAAATGCGAGATGATGCAAGTCTAGTTTAAGTAAAGGGTGTTCTTCTTTTTTACTAACCAGTTAATTTTAGAATATTCTGAAGTAATGGCTAAATCTAATGTCTTGTTATTAATATTTTTGATGTTGTTTATTAGTTTAAGTCCATGTGAGCTCAGAAACAGAAATAATTCTCTGTGCCTTGAGTCAAATAGAGTTAAATCAGTATCCGGACCACATATGTGTTGCAGATTGAAATCACCAAGAATACAGATATTACTTTTATGGTTTACTAAAGCGTGCTGTTCAATAAAAGCAAACAATTGGGAGTACTGATCAACAGTTGAATTTGGTGGTATGTATAAGTTTACTATTGTTAATACTTTTTCATTTAATTTTAATTTTATACATAGAGCTTCATATCCTACACCTCCACCTAATACACAGCTTAAAATTTTATATTTTTGTCTTTCCACAACTAAGACTCCACCCCCTCTTCTTTTTTTGGTTAATTCTGTATTTCGATGGCATCTCAATACACTATAAACAGAATTATCCAAAATTTCACCGTCCAAAATTCCAGTGTTCAGCCGTGTTTCCGTCAGACAAATTATGTCATAATCGAAGGTCCATGAAGTTTTGTACAATTCAGAAAGCTTGCTCCGGAGTCCTCTACAATTCGGATAATACATGCATACCATTTATCAGTATAACATTTTGGAAACCTAAAAAGAAAGATAATTTTTATATATGGAAAAGAATAGAAAAAGGAAAAAAAAACACAAGAATACAATACAGTTTCGCAGTTCGCCTACCCGCATTTATAGTCGCAGTTACAATCCACATTCTTTCACTAAATCAAACCAATTATATAAATTTGTAACAAATTTAAACAATTTTTGCTTATATAAATATAAATAAAAATAATTAATTATCCCCACACTATAATGCAATAACTTAAATCACCAGTTCTATACCGAACAGACATAAACATAAAAATACTGGCTTCTAAAATTAAATTGTATTTCTTTATTTAACTTGCATTTTAGGTAAGTGAACCAGTTATCGGATTTAGGCAAGCTCTTCTAGGTTTACCGATGATTTTAGCGCTTGTTTTTTGCCGTCCTTGTTTATGTAGATAACACCGTCTCTTGTCCATACGTTGCGGTGTCCATATCTGGCTATTGCATCCCTCCATACCGATAACCTCACCTTGGTTAGGTCCTCTTTGATATAAATGTTCGTTCCCCTTAACAGCTTGCGCTCTGTTATAATTTTCTGCCTTATTCGGTAGCTTGATAACTTAATTATTATAGGCCGATGTTTTCCATTGTTAAGCTGTTTTCCTATTCTATGTGATCTTTCAATTGAACTTATATCTACACCAATTTTTAAATTGCCATTAAGTAAATTTAACACAACATCATCTGTTTTCTCGTCTTTGTGCTCCGGAACTCCAAAGATTCTTAGGCAATTGCGTCTAGAGTATTGTTCAAGGTCATCTACCTTAGCATTTAACACTTTGATTTAACTTTTTGCTTCTTTTAATTTTTGATCGAGTTCTCCAATTTTTTTAGTACAAATTTCCATTGCGTTTACAACTGTCTCGTGAATACTTTTATTCAGCAATCCCACAAACTTAGCATCCGTGAGAAGGGAATCAATGGTGCTGGTGATAATTGCCTGTAATTCATCTTTATCAGCCCTAGATAACATTTTGCTTCAGTTAAATCACTTTACCGGATTGATCACTTCTTTTAACACTTAATAACGTTATTTAATTTTCTACTTTATCAACAGCCGCATGCATAGCCTGTCAGGTGACACTCCGCGCAATATTTTAAATTATCTCTTTATGCAGCGGACAAGCGAAACACGTCTACTCTCTGCACTGGCACATTGGCATTTTCATAAAAGGAGTGATGGATTCGTTTTATCATTGGAATTTCGGTTTCTTACAACGGTGTTTGCAAATCATTTGTAAATAGTTCAGTTTTGGTTGCAACGAGCATAGATGTAGCAGAGACATGGCAAATAGAAGACTATAGAAGATAAAGAGCTTACGAAGCTTACAAAGTGAGTCTATTAATCGTCAACTTAAAACAACACACATGTTAAAGGGGGGTAGTAATATAAAATATACAGCAAAATTCTTAAGCAATTAGAATTATTACCAGTTATGAATAACAGCATTCAACAACTAACCGTAACGGTGGCGAATTTAACATCAAAAATTACCGAAATGCAGGTTGAATTGAAAGAAGTTAAAGATCGTCTTAACATGAGCGATACTAAAGTGCTAAACCTCGAAAAGGATATTGAAACAAAAAATCTTGAAGTAAATACTTAATCTTAAAATGGAACTGAATACCTTGGATCAGTATTCGCGAAATAAGAACATTGAAGTACATGGATTAATCGAAGAAAAAAACGAGAATCTGCTAACTAAACTCAGCGCTATTGCAAGGAAACTAAATATTAAAGATTATGATAGCAAGGAAGTCGAAGCTATTCATCGCTTACCAACAAGAAAAAATAATAATGCTCCTGCTCCTATTATTGTCCAGTTCCTAAGAAGAAGTCTGCGTGATGCTTTTTATGATAAAAGTAAAATAGCTCTGATTTGCAATAATGATGTAACCCCAACCTCAGGAAATACTAAGATCTTTATTAATGAGAATTTAACGCCTGCGAATAAAAATTTATTATGGAAAGCAAACACCGCAAGAAAACAATGCGACTATAAATACTTGTGGACTAAGAAAGGGTCAATATTCTTTAAAAAATCTGATAATTCAGCCCCTCTTAAAATTATGAGTGAAACTGACCTTTCGCAAAAATAAAACAGTTGTAATTCAGCTGGTAGTGTAAATAGAGACCCAACAAATAAAGTTTTATCTATTTACTATCAGAACGTTCGTGGTTTGAGGACAAAAACGCATCAGGTATATGTCAATTCCAGTTTATATAATTTTTCTGTTATTGCTTGCAGTGAAACAAATTTAGATAGTGCAATAAGTAATGGTGAATTGTTCGATAACAATTATACAGTGTTTAGAAACGATAGAAATCTTGCTGCTACCGGTCGTTCGAGTGGTGGAGGTGCGCTCTTAGCGATATCAAAACAATTCCTTTCAGAGGACATTTCATTTTCTTGCCCTGTTGCTTCTTGCGACGCGGTTTGTGCAAAAGTTTCGATTAGCAATCATCTTTCAGTATTCATTCTTGTAATATATATTCCTCCAAGTATGTCTGTAAAGAACTACAATATAATTTATGAGAGCATTATAGCTCTACCTTTTATTTTTAATTCTCATGTTATCATTATTGGCGACTTTAACTTGCCTAATATTTATAAATATTGCATTGATAAATGTTATTTTGCTGACCTATCAACAGAGTGTAAAAAATTTCTAAATTTTACGGGATTGTTAAATTTTGATCAATTAAACCATGTCGTTAATTATAATGGTAGAATTTTGGACCTTGTATTATCCAATATGAAAGTTACTGGAACTAAATCAGATGATAGTATTGTTACTGAAGATCTGCACCACCCTTCGCTCATTATAAATTATGAATTTTGTATCAACAAAGAAAAAATGTTACTACCTAAAAAAGAATCATTTTTTAATTTTAGTCGAGCAAATTCTCTGTACATGTACGAACTGTTTGGTAATGTTAATTGGAATTTTCTTGAAAATTGTGTAAATGCCAATGACGCAGTTAATTTACTGTATAATGTTATTTACAATATTTTTGATAAAGCCATTCCAAAGGTAATTAAATCTAAAAGAAAATATCCTTGCTGGTACACACCTGAGCTAATTAATTTAATCAAACAGAAAAATAAATTTAGGCGATTGTTCTTAAAATTTAAAAATACTACTTATGAAACACAATTTAAACTTTTCAGAGCTCTTGTCAAACGGAATGCTAATATTGCGTATGTTAATTTATTAAAAATGCGGAGCAAAATATTAAATCTGATCCTAAAAGTTTCTGGACCTACATTAAACAGAGAAAACAAAGTTCTGGTGTGCCAGCATCGATGTTTTTCCAAGGCGAAGTATTAGGATCTAATGATTTGATTGTTCAAGGATTTAAAACATTTTTTGCTAATAATTATACACCTCCAGTAAATTTACCTGGGAATACAGAAATGACTGAGAACTGTATTAATACATGCGTTACTTTAAACCAAGTTACTGAAGATGAAGTTAAAGCTGCTGTTAATAAACTGAAGAATTCTAGATCTCTGGGTCCGGACGGAGTGCCAACTTATGTACTGTCTGTCTGTCTGTCTGTCTGTCAGCACTGCTTTCAAACCTATATTAAAACAATCGAATTTAAAATTTTGATCTTACAAAACAATATGCAATTAAATGGTACTGTTGCTAATAGCGGTATAGAAATATCCAAAATGTTTAACTCAGTTTACACTCCGAACTGTAACCTGTAAATCTCTACAGCATAATAATATTTCTTTAGGAACTGGCTTATTGCTAAAGTGAGGGATGCTGCCCTTCTGTAAATAAATCCAACAGCAAAAGCAAAATAAATAAGTATCGTCCAATTTCGAAATACACGCAGGTATTTAATAAATAACAGGAAAAAACACGTAATATTTACATTCGGCGCTTACAAACAGTGTCGTGGTTTTCCCAATGTCTGTAAATTTTCAGTCAATTTTAAGCAAATTTCTTAACCATACATTTATTTTTTGCAACCTTGCACATTCCCAGAAGCTCACATTCGTTTAAACAAGTTTGGACAAGCATTTTCTATAGTCTGCAATTCTATTGATGTACCTCCTTCAAGCATTCAAATTTTAGCTTTATTTACACTATTACAGTTTCTAATGTGATTGTTTAGTTACAAAATGATTTAAACAAGTTTGAGATTTTCTCTTATCCATTTGATTTCTAACCAATCTAGATAAGTTTTTTATCCGGAAAAAATAAAACTCTTCCTCACCGTTGCGTATCATGTATAGCATCCGCAAACAAAGGCTCCGTACAATTATGTTTAGCCGCATTCAGCAAAATTCCCAGACAATAAGATCCAACCAGACGTCCACATCTGCAGGTTTCGACAAGTCTGACATCTGGCGATGGGCAAATATAGTTTCTATTAACACCTGCCAAATCTAAATTGGTTCATTTGTTCTTCGCAGAACTGAATTTACCGCCAAAATAATGCGCAGAGTTTGAATTTCCCACAAAAAAAAACCTGAGCGTAATTTGAATTTCCCGCCAAAAACCTGATTATAATTTGAATTTACCGCCAAAACCTAAACAAAATTTGAATTTCCCGCCAAACCCTTCGCAGAATTGGAATTTACCACTAAAACCTGCGCAGGATTTAAATTTTTCACCAAAACCTTGAGCATAATTTGAATTTACCGTCAAAACCTGCTCAGAGTTTAAATTTCCCGCCAAAAAACCTGCGAAAAAAAACCGCGCAGATCTGAGCAGAAACCCCCGAGCTGACCTGTGCACAAACCCCCGCGCAGACCTGTACAGAAACCCCGGCGCAGACCTGTGCAGAAACCCCAGACAATCACATCCGGTTTATTTTTTTAGCAACCGTGCAATTTCTCAAACAATCACATCCGGCTCACATAATGGAGGTCATTTACTCCCTCATTAGCTGCATTCGGCAGATGTCTAGACAATAACATCCGGTCAGAAGTCTACATCCGCTTAAACAAGTCTCGACAGGTCTGAAATCTGGCGACACGCATATATAGCCTCTATTAAAACCTGAAACACTGATAAAGGGGATTATAGGATAACTTATAAACTGAAAGAAGGTGGGTGGTTAAATATGATCAACAGACGACTATTTCATTGTTTCGTTTTGTATTATAATATTCTGCTATTTAAGACTCCGACGTACTTATATGTGTTAGATTCCTACCAGTTTAGGATTGGCTTGCGATTGTCTTATACTGCAAAAACCAACTTTTATGGCTTTCTGTATTATTGTATTTATAAACCTCGGGGTTTTTAAAATAAGTTGTATTATCTGCTAGTATTTTGTTTGGTTTTCCAAATTCTATAAAATATTCATTTATTCTAATGTGATTGTTTAGTTACAAAATGATTTAAACAAGTTTGAGATTTTCTCCTATGTATTTGATTTCTAACCAATCTAGATGAGTTTTTTATCTGGCAAATAAAATAAAACTGCATCCTTATTAATTAGAGCATTTTTACTAATATACGGATGGGGCTATAATTATATATAACAGCAATAAGCTAACATGAACAATAAAATAGAATGCTTGAGTAAGAAAGAGATGGCCATACAACAAAATTATTTTAGTAGGCACAATTAGTTGACATATGTCATAATTAAAGTGAGCGTCAAGCCTACTCGTAAATTTGCTACTATGTTTATCTCTTTCTTACTCAAGCGATATGTGTTATTTTCTTGTTCATGTTATCTCATTGCTGTTATATATAATTGAGGCCCCATCGGTATTGCTGTGGTCAAATAGCTTTTATTTCGCTTTTTTTAATTTAATTCTTATTCTCAGGGTTTAATTTTAATATTTTTTTAAATTTTAATCTTATCTTTTGTCTACAGTCTTTAGCATGTAATTGTAATAACCTTAGTTATTCGACTCTATTCGACTATTAAAATCAGATATAGGACAATTGTATTTATTATTAAGTAATTAATGACTGCCTTTATCATACGTTTTAACAACTTTGTTAATATTTGATAAATACTTAATTTCAGCTAATTTAATTTTAGTTTAATATTACTGTCTGTTTACAAATGTTATTATTATTATCTAATTTATGATTCAATTTTTATTAACTCCGTAAGCAGCAGGTATATTTTATATTACTACCCCCCTTAAATATGTGTATTGTTTTAAGTTGATGGTTAATAGACTCACTTTGTAAGCTTCGTAAGCTCTTTATCTTCTATAGTCTTCTATTTACCAGATATCTGCTACATCTATGCTCGTTGCAACTAAAACTGAACTATTTACAAATGATTTGCAAACACCGTTGTAAGAAACCGAAATTCCGATGATAAAACGAAGTCATCACTCCTTTTAGGAACAATATTTTAACCTACTTTCTATTTTTTATAGTTATTGAATGCTTTATCATTTAATGCTCATATGTAACGTACCCAAGCATTGTGTTTATTATGTGTTAAAATCTTTAAGTATTTTATCACCTCTTTTATAAATCCCTCTACCGGATTGGCTTGCGGATGTCTTATACTGCAAAAAATCAACTTTTATGCCTTGCTGTATTATTGTATTTATAAACCTTGAGTTTTTAAAATACGTTGTATTATCTGCTAATATTTTCTTTGGTTTTCCAAATTCTATTAAATATTCATTTACATAGCGTTCCTAAAATCAAGGCGCTAACACAAGAAGTAAATAAATTGCTGCATCACCAACGAAAGTGAGATTAGTCTTAATTACAGGCAATGCGCCTCCGCTAATATATCAAATGGAGATTTTTTTTCAAGTTGAAATAAAGTATCTTAAAGAATTATTATCGCAGAAAGATTTGACTATTAATAAACAGCCAATAGCAATCGATTCCTTAAAAAAATGCAGGTAAATTTGCTCAATAAAAGTAGTGTTTCACAAAATTTGAGCTCGCTGGCGGCAGTAAAATCAAGAACTCCGTCTGTGATAGATTCGCTATCTATTCAAACATTACCTGCACGGCAAAGTGAAACGGAAAGTTTTAAATTCTTCAAATAACATGTCAGGCTGGCCAGTGATGCATAATATATTTGTAATAATTTTATACATCTATGTTTTAGACAAATTAATACAAGTTTATTACACAGTTATGCTAATAAAATCGGTTACAGGAACATGTCAGGTTGGCCAGTGGTCTATTTATTTATCGCCACAACTGATAATGGAGGTCATTAACTATACTCATCAAAATTTTTTAGCAGTCGTGCAGATTTACAAACAATGATTTCATTGTTCAATTATCTTTACCAGCCTTGCACATTTTCAAACATGTCTGGACAGGTTTGAGACCCTAGACAATAACATCCAGTTTATCTGATAATGGAGGTCATTATACATTTAGCAAAAAATTTCTAGACAAAGACTATGTACCGATTATGTACCTCCATAAGTTCCAATTAACATTTTCATTTTATCTCACCACGCAGATTTGTTTAAGGCCTTTTTTAAATTTGTATTTACCAAAATAATACAAATTTAGGCATAACTTTCTAGTTTTATTTACAAAATGCTTTAATTCAGAAAATACATGTCTGTTTTTATGAGTTGTTTATCTAACTAACTTAAACAAAATTTTCATTTATGTTAGATACAATTCTTATTGCACACTTATTTATTTTAAAATCCTATTATTACATGCTATTAATTATTATCATTCTAACAAATACATTTGTCAATTGTAACCTTGGCTTGAACTTTATTAAAATTTTCTGTAACCATTAAATTAGTATTTAATTAATATCAAAATCTCCCCTCTCATTGTCTCAATTACATTTATTTATAATGTTTAAAATTTAACACCCATCAAGATTTAATTATAGCCATCTTCCAAATTTATTCTTTTTAAATATTTCTTTATTGTATTTGATTACACTGCCTCATGTATCATAACAATATATATCCAGTTTCAGTAATTGTGTTATTGAATACATTTTAATTAAGTACACGGAAAGTCTTACAATACTTTTGATTTTAAATATTTTTCCACATGTACTATCAAAATAAGCAGTCCATTTGGTAACAAAATTCTATTCGGTCAAATGATTATGTTTCTTTCATAATATGACACAGGGTATTTAAAAAAAACGTGGCTTTAATTTTTTCATCAAAAATATTTCTTAAACCTCCTTAACTACGCCACTGATTAAATTCTAACTGTGGATTTATTTCATACTCACATATTAACAACGTAAAAAGTAAGTTACCTAATAAAAGATATTGGTCTCACAAAAACTTAATCAACGTTCATTATGGAAGCGGCTTTGCTGAGAACGTTGGAAGATCAGACGTACTTGTTCAGAAAACTTCGAAACAGAATTCTCAATTGCCGAAACTTTGCTACTCGCCCCCAGCTATGGTACAATTGACTATATTCCACAACATGGGCGGAAACAGCTTGGGGGTTCAGATCGCGCTAAAGAGATCTGCAAAAATTCGCTGCATACGAACTACGTCGAAAACATTCTTATTTTGTATCATGATGAGTCGGAACATATTAGACTGTTCGGTTGACTAACAGGTTTATTCATTCTTTATGTAATTGCCTGTCATTGGGTTTGCTCCACGCTTCGTACATGAAAAATGTTTTCCATTAATCACTGAGAACAGTAGATCGCGAAGTTTGAATAGCTGTCGAACAGGGCTCGGCAGATATTGTTTTTGACAACTAATTAATTTCTTATCGTTACCGAGATACTAATAGTAGATGAAAGGGCTGCAAGACGCACCAGTATAGATTAAAGTTACTTGCCTGCAATTATTACATGAAACAGTGCTATAACTGATTTTTATTGAGCTTTATAGTAATTATATGATTTTTTCATACTTTTATTTGTTAGACTTCTGCAAAAAAGAACCAATAATTTTCCTATTATGTTAAAATGTTTTTGTAAATTTCAAAATACAATTTTGTAAATGTATAGATCTTTTTTGTATGTATATAAGCACAGAAATTAAAACAGAACCAATACTTCCAACTTTTTTGTAATCTACCGATGACGAAGTGTGCCGTATATAAATTGAAATAGATGAATCTGTTGCTTATTAATGTCTAGAATAAAAATAAACACATTTTAAGGATTTCCCCTTAAAGGAAAAACTCTATTTTTAAGTTCGTTTAGAATCTGATTTAAATTAATTTGAGTTTGGCATGTCCATTTTACTGATTTTATCTGAAAACATCAAGTAAGTCAAACTTTCAAGGTTATTTTGAGTCTAGAAAGTTAACCATTACACGAACAGTACAGTAATATTTTTACCTGACTGTTATTATTTTACTAGTCGTGTAATGGTTAATTTTCTAGAACCCTAATGTTCTTTAACAGACCTGATGACGGTTTCAAATCTCAAGGTTATTAATCGGTTTTATGCTTTAGTTTGACTTTATTGGCGATTTCAGAAAAAAATTTATACATACTTCATGAAAGTTATTCTATCGGACTCAGAGCTTAAAAGTACTTGACCTTACAGCCTCGTACCATATACTCCTTCGTCCAGTAAAATATAACTTTTATGACTTGATATGTAAATAACTATTTGTCAGGACATTTTCAAATTGTACGAATGTACGGGTTATTTGCCTATTTTTCTAAATTACGGCCCCGCTTGTATATAGTTTTTTTTATATTTTTCCGCTTAAATTTAAATGTATCGAATTGTGTGTCCAAGTATTTAATGGTTCATAGCAGTACGCAGCTGTATCCGCCGCAGTGAAAACTGAAAGGCGCTTATTTCGTATCTTCGCATATATTCGTTGATACGTTAGGTTCAAATATCGGTTTAGTAGGGAGACGCTTTTCTAAAATATTCTGCGGGTTGAAGCGCCCGTGGGTGCGAGCGAGACCGCATGCTGTAGTCGCCTTGTCAACGGCGTTTTTCGTCGAGTGGGCTGTCGGCCAATATGACCACCTCTGTGTATGTGGGATCAAAATCGACGGCGTAACCCTGGTCAATTTTTACATGCGAGTCTTGTCGTCGTTTTGACTCTGTGTAGGAAACTGTGGGGCCTCATTATCAACACCTACGCTGCGAAATCATTGGAGTTTCTCGCCTTGTTTCGCAATCTTGGGACACCGCCGGTCTTCAAGCTGGACTCGTTTCGACCGCCTCAGGTGAAGTTAAGAAGATATTGTGTACTAACTAATATTTGTAATCACATTTGTGCACTAACTAACGTTTGTTACACCCCTTTTCATTACGCAGTGCGAGTAAATTCTCAATATACATGTACAGTGCCATTTGCTGGTGCATCTATTTTGTGTACTAATTAATGTCTGCAATCATATTTATGTACTAACTAACGTTTATTACACCCCCTTTTACTATGAAGTCCGAGTAAATTCTCAATGTACAGCGCCATATGCTAACGCATCTCATTTGTGTACTAATTAATGTCTGTAATCACATTTGTGCACTAACTAACGTTTGTTACACTCCTTTTCATTAAGCAGTTCGAGTAAATTCTCAATGTACATGTACAGTGCCATATGCTGGCGCATCTAATTTGTGTACTAATTAATGTCTGCAATCATATTTATGCACTAACTAACGTTTGTTACACCCCCTTTTACTATGCAGTGCGAGTAAATTCTCAATGTACAGCGCCATATGCTAGCGCATCTTATTTGTGTACTAATTAATGTCTGTAATCACATTTGTGCACTAACTAACGTGTGTTACACCCCTTTTCATTATGCAGTGCGACTAAATTCTCAATGTACAGCGCCATATGCTAGCGCACCTCATTTGTGTACTAATTAATGTCTGCAATCATATTTATGCACTAACTAACGTTTGTTACACCCCCTTTTACTATGCAGTGCGAGTGAATTCTCAATGTACAGCGCCATATGCTAGCGCATCTCATTTGTGTATTAATTAATGTCTGTAATCACATTTGTGCACTAACTAACGTTTGTTACTCCCCTTTTCATTATGCAGTGCGACTAAATTCTCAATGTACAAATCCATATGCTAGCGCATCTCATTTGTGTACTAATTAATGTCCGTAATCATATTTCTGTAAGAACAATAGACCTATTTGTTAAACGCTACCGCGGTATTTTCTTTGTGTTGCAGTTTAAGCAGTCTGTAGTGTCGTCGCCTGGACGAATTGGTGAGCGTCAAGTTCGCTCCAGCTGCCGGTTCCGGGGAGTCCCAAGGCTGCACGCATACCCTACCACGTTTGGCTTTTGGGTTTCTGTTAAAAGTTAAAAGGTAGATTCACTTGCTTCCCGGTTCCTCAGTGAGTTTTCCTATGCATTCTCGTTCATCTTGATGGAATCGTGGTGGCGCTCAATCTATTTAGATCTGTTTACCGTTCATTAGGCCATTGTCCTGGTGCTATCTCGTGTTAGACCACCCCTCGCTCCACTGTAGATTAGTCGGCATCTCTTGTTACGGACTGGGCAGCGGCCTATGAGCTGGCGCGTTGTCGTAAACGTCGTTTTTGTCGCGTAACATATTATCGATTCTTAAATGGTAATATGTAAGATTTAAATCTGCAAAAAAATGGGAATATATTTATAAAATCCAACAGTTGGATCCGAAATTAAAAAAATCATTATAAAAGCCAGCTTTTACACATAAAATAATGCTTTTATGCCATAAAATATTGCAAGCGCTTTAACGCTTGGGAACTCTTACACCCGTATTCATAGTCGTTCGCCAGCGACTCGCCGGCGACTCGCTGGGTTTTTCCTACGCGCCGTACGAGAATTAACACTGCATAGTCGCTCGCCGGTAAAACAAAGGTGCGCGTTACTATGGTTTTCGGCGGAGCGGTGCCGACGCGCTGCATGCGCGAGCGACTATGCAGTGTTAATTCTCGTACGGCGCGTAGGAAAAACCCAGCGAGTCGCCGGCGAGTCGCTGGCGAACGACTATGAATACGGGTGTTAGAAATGTTTGAATTCGCAATTTATTCCTACTGAAAACGTAAAAATTTGCAAAAATTCTACTTTCACAAACCCTTTTATGTAAAATCAAATATTCTTTAAAGTTGTTTGGTTTCATCTGCTAAATATAATTTTTCTACAAAAATAGAGAGCAAAGAAGGAGGATCTTATTTCTTTCGCACCTTGTTATGGTTGTTATGGTTTGTAAACCTGTTACAGTTTTGTCAAAATGAAAAGTCAAGTCAATGTCACATCAGTATGTATTTTAACAACATAAGCTTAGTCGTGATTCATATTCAAAATCAAAATACTATCATGTCTACAAGCACAAAACTGTAAAATTTTCAAGAACGAGCTTCATTCAAATCAACCGTGAATGAAATATGGATAAGGTAATTTAATTTTCTAAAAGTCATTTTTATATTTTCGGAATAAAGTAAAGACAGCATTTTACATTCTACACTGCCTCGTGTACTTATCACCTCAATACATAACAAATGGCGACGAAGATAAAGCAGTGCCAAGGTATGGAAAGCAAACATTTTCTTGTAATAAAGAAACGGTAAGTCAAAGTAATACGTCAAATTTTTATTTTCTGCTAGGCTTTCGTTTATTGGACCCTAATCTTCCGGTCAAATTTGGAAAGGTTGGATAGGGAAAGTCCAAAGGTCAAAACTTCTGGATGTTCAAAATCATCGCCGACTTCATCGATAGACGTTGGTTGCATAAGTGTAATGTTAAAAATCGGCATTGTGACCGATTGAGTGGGTTTTATTTGCTCTAAGTTAGCTTATCCATTTTAATAAGGTTGCGTTAGGACAGGGGGTACTTCGACGTATTGTGCCAGCTGTTTCCAGAGTACTATCCGATGAAAAGGGGAAAGGGTTTAAACGGTAAGAGTCAGGAATTACGCCACGGAAGTGATCTTTTCTTCCAGTGGGGTGACCAAGGGAATTTTACCTCTTCCAAAAAAAGACCAGGTCAGGTTAGATTAAGTTAGGTTAGGTTATGTTATAAGAAATAAGAAAAACGAAGAAAGAGACATGGAAGCGTATCTGTTACGAAACCGAATACGATGTATCTACACTACCCCGCAGAAGTGATCTATTCGTCATGTGGGGTGTCCATGGGGATTTTACCCCTTTCAATAAAAAAAAGATTTAGGTTAGGTTAAAAAGTATCAGGTCAGGTTAGATTAAGGTAGATTAGGTTATGTTATAAGAAATGTGGAAAACGAAAAGAGGCATGGAAGAGTTTATGTGACCAAATCAAGAACGATGTACTTATAGTACCCCGCGAATGTGATCTTTTTTCCTGTGGCGTGTCCATTGACATTTTGCCTCTTATAAAAGGTCAGGTTATGTTATACGAAAGCAGGAAAGCGTAGAAAAAGGCATGGAACAGATGTGAGAAAATCGAAAAAGCATCTATGGGGCCAAGAGTACCAAATAGTAACTAAAAAACCTAAAGTACCAACAACCACAGTACAATTAGAGGTAATAAAAAAGCAGTTGATGTTCTGTTTCTTAAATTCTAAATGATAAAATGGAGAATAATGGTTGTAGACAAGGTCACTGAGTTTAAGAATGAGCAGTAGTAGCCCGAAAATTCTGACAAATAAGGTACCAGGACCAGATAGCATACCAACAGAAGTAGTCAAATGACAAAGAAATTTCCGGAATATATGTGTAATAATTATTTTGAATTGGAATTGTTTGGTGCATGCGTACCCCACTTAGTTGAACTGAGCTTTTGAATTGGGGGCATTTCCATTGTACCTGATAACAAGAAAACCAAATAAATCAGAAGGGGGTGCCGATTTATCTACTAAACACAACGGGACAACTACTAAAACACCTAATGGCAAATAGACTAGAATAGAAAAAAGACATCTCAAATGTGCAATATGTATCAATGATACAGGAAATACCAGAAGTGACGAAGGTAGCCAAAAGAAAAAAATAAAGACTCTACATACAATCGCTCGTTCGTGCTTTAAACAGTTTCGATTATTAATCGACTTCATTAACGCACTTGTTGGTTAAATAACTATAAAGTATTTCACTTAATTACTTTTTAATTACATGAAATAAGTAATTATTATCAAACGAAAATAAAGTTTTTTCATAATTATAATTTTTTTAATGAATGATTAACTTTATACAACGTATTATCGACTGGGATTTGCTGTTGACCTTGCATTACGCCATATATGGGTGAGCGCTGTGAACTCTCCGCGCTCTACCTCAAAAACGGTTAATCGTAAAAAAAATTGTTTTAAGCAAAAATTGTAGAGAATTTCATGCTCTACAACTTTTATAGTAGATGATAATACCATTTAACGCCTAGTAAGCGAGATATTTGCAAAAAACTGATTTTTGTGACTTTTGACATTTAAAATCTTAAGACGCGGACACGAGATTATATGAGACTTTTGACACATCATTTAGAATGCCAAAACAAAGGTTTATACAAATTTTCAGCGTATTACCTCTCAGTGAAATATCTAATGTGACCGTACTATAACGACGTTATACCAGAAGAAAAAAAGAAGTACTCGAAACTGAAATACAGGACACGAGAATTGCAAATCTAGATGTTCTGAACTATCTGGGCCAAAGCCGAAAAAGTGGCAAGACAGCTGGGCAAGATGGTGTCCATTAAAGGTAGAGCCAGCTTTAGAAAAGAAAAATTATTGGCAGTGGTGTTATATTCAGTCGCTTTGTACGGAGCTCCCATATCGGGAAGAACTATACAAAAAAGAAAAAAGAAATGGCGCAAGAAACTCCAGCACACCGAGAAAATTGTTATCTTAAGAGTATGAAGTTCCTATAGAATAGCGCTGACAGAATCACTTCAGGTAGTAACGGGTACCCTCCCCATGTATCTAATGGTACAAGAACGCACTGCCATCCACGACAAAGATTATTGTAAAAGCAAAACAAAAAGAAGAGACAACAGGATAAACATATGGCAAATATAATGGACTGAAAACGACGGTATGGCAAGGTAGACAAAACTCATGAGAGACCTCAAAATATAGGTCGATAGATACTACGGAGTCATGCTGTGAGACCTTTCTAGGCAAAATTGGAAAGGAGCAGATAAGACAATGCTACTATTGTAATGAAGAAGATAACACCGAACATGCAACTTTTAGATGCCAAAAATGAGAGAACAATAGTGGTAATTGAACTAAACGTCCAAGAGCTAGTTTGACCAAGGAACATCATCGTCATGATAAATAACACTAAATTAATCTGGGACGTAATAAGTAAATATCTCTTCAAAATTATGCAAAAAGAAAGAAACAAGAGAAAATCCGCTACAGAGAAGAATTACGAAACAGATAGAGAAGAGACGAGTAGATTGTTCTCTGAATGATGTTATTTTTGACAGTGGTCTATTATAAGATATCTTTCGGACCTTTTCTACTGTCTTGGGTGTGTTTGATCTACTCCTGTCCTCAGATGAGTAACTCAAAAACTTTCGAAACGTCGTGCGATAAACTCCCAAGACAGTGGGAAAAGTCCGATAAAAGATCTCATAGATGAGAGATCCTGCAGCGAAATAATGCATTCGTGCGATTCCGGTATAGGTGGAAGTTTTAAGAGGTCTACTCGTTCGAGTTAACCCCTTCAGGATATAGGCGGCGACACAGAAAAAGTTAAGTTATGTTAGGTTAGCTAGCTCAAGTTAGGTTAGGTTAACTTAACTAGTTTGAGTGGTAGCGAGAAGTCCACCCATGGATCTACTGATACAACATAAATGCAGAAGATAGGAAGGCAGAGTAACCCTTGTAGAGAGCAGACTACAGAGGAACAAAATGTGGAAAGCAAGATGGGAGAACCCGGAAGGAAGAACAGAAAACGAGAAAACTGATTTAAAAGGTGCAGCAGTGGGTGACAAGAAGACACGGGGGAGGTGAACTACCATGTCACACAATTATTGACGGTAAATTGATGTGTTATGGTGAAAGAGTAACGGAGAAAATGACGACAATGCGAAGAAGAAGACGCAATTAATGTTAAAAAAAGAAGAAATGCTGGAACAACATGAAAATAACGAAGAGAGGAATAATGCATAAAACGGACGAAATGCAGAGACAAAGAGAAGACTGAAAGAGACTAAAGAAAGAAGCAGCCGGTAAAATACCGGCACTACCCAAAGAGGATAGCTTCTGGAAAAAACCGGTTAGCTCGCTTAGTTTAAATGAAGGAAAATATTCTCTATGCAAAATCTATGAGTGGCAGAGGCGATGACCCCTTCTAGTTTTTGACCCCTTTGGTTCTTTCAATTAAATATGATACGGCTGAACTCCTAAAGCGATACACTTTCCAACAATACCACATTTGACCAAAAATTCAGGGTGCGGAATACGGAAGTGCTACCCAATTTCCAAATAGAAAAGTGCGAGATCTCAACGAATTGAAATCGCCAACTCAAAGATTAGAAGATCCTTTCGAATTTTCAAAATTAAAATCCAGATATTTAGTACATTTTTATGGGACCGAAACCGATTAATATTTTCTGTAACAAAATGATGCCAAAAGTACAGAGTAAACTACGAGGAAATTAAACAAATTTTTATGCAAATGTGCAATCTAAGACCGTTAGAAATGTTGCTATAAACTTTTTTAAAATAATTAACGTAAGAAGAATCCGTACTCATAGTTCATAGAAAACCCTCGATTTGTGTCAAAGTTATAGTAAGTAAACAAGGTAATTAAAGGTTATAAACAGTTCCCCTCCAAACATATATGCAATATTTTTAGCCATGAATGAATAAGAATAAGGCAGTCTTCCCAATAGCAGTAAATTCGGGTTTGTAGCTACATTATCGTAACTGCGCCAAGTTAAAATATCTTATTCACTTATTTTAACACAAACTAAGTGTTCAAGGATTACGAGTGAGGACGTGAGAATCCTACTAATTCCCTTGCAATTTAGTATTTCCCCGCGTTCTATCGAGTATTATCTCCTCAGTGCAGTTTGGAGGATCTTGACTTCAGGACAGTGTACTTGGCTAACGGAAGGGATGCTGATGTATTGTACTCACAAATTAAATTGTATTACTGCTATTTGGATACTATAAGCTGAATTCAATTGATTTCCAAATAGCCCACACACCATCAAAATATCTGCTTAATAGAAGGGGTTCATCGTACTGTGCACGTCAAAATACCAAGTTCGTCCGATTCGTAGTATTTACAGATTTACCAATTTCCGCCTCTGCTTACGCTCCCTCAGCTCTGGAATGCCAGTATTACACTTCCAGTAATATCTAATCGTCCAATTATAACTGATACGTATGGCATACAAAGTAATTAATTCCCGCAAGGGGTGTGAATTATGATTTAGTCTACACCTGGTACACCCTCTTACAGATGGCGCCGCCCATGTAATTCTCTCCGAATGTCCCATTAGAACAATTACTGAGAGAAATGATTATATTCCTGCAACATTGTTACAATGACGCTGCAATACAGTTTTCGAGGAGGTTTACGTGCGCATTGTAAAACGTATCGCAATAAAAGATTCGACGTTTAGCAACGTATGCGGACGTTTATGTTCAGGTGTGGATAAATTGTAGGAGTGAATTTTTAATGGTGCCTTAAAAATTATTCTAAAATGAAATGTGAAAAATACTTTGAATAACAACGTCCTTTAATAGCTTTTAGCGGTCACAAGTAATAAGAACGGAAATGAAACAGCTTGTAACGGCCTTAAAATACTATTTTTCCTATTTTTCACCCATTCTTACAGTTTTTTTTAAAGAATTTTGGTGGTCATTGCGTATGTTGGGTTATCTACGCTTTTGCTTTGATAGTTTTAGTAATTGTTTTTGGGAAATATCCAGTTTATAACTTCAGGATAGAGCTATCTCCTATTTTTAATCTTCTGATGCCGTAAAACTCCGATTCTTATAAATCTCTTTCGACCTCTTAGCAATCAAACTCAGCTCAGCTTCTGCACCTTTCTAAAGAATTTTATTCATTTTGATCAACCATTTTTTACTAAACCACAGTTGTTACCATAAACAATAGCTTAGCAACCACATCATCATAGCAAAAAATACGCCATAGCTTTGTATACATAAATTGTCTTTAAAAACTTTTTTAGCAGAAATTAAAGTTCTTCTGAAATTATTATAATGCTAGTCGACGACAAAATAGTATGCGAAACTCGTTTACAATAAAGGATTATGGTATTCGTGAAATTAACGCATTCGCTTCGCTCATGCCCTAATATTCACTCATATGATAATCCTCTGAATTATAAACTAATTTCATAATTTACTATTACATGAATCTGGCATCAAAGTGTTTCACCGGGCATATTTAATGGAGATTATTATTAGTACATATTATTTTCATGTTGCTTAGTAGCAAAATATATACAGTGTTCGCCAAAAAGTCGGCATAATATGCGAAAAATTTTTATTTTTGATTTTTCAAAATAAATTACGTCAATAATTTGTGCTTGTCTAAAAACCTATTTAACCCCTATCATATATACCGAGTAGAAAATGGAGTTTTTCGGAATTGTCAAAATCGAAAAAGTGCTATTTTTCGGAAATTAAGTAATATTTCAATGAGATATTTTTAGAGTGTATTATACAATTTCCTCATTTAGACAACTGTAAAAGAACATATACAGGATTTTTGTATCAGTAACAGTAACAGGGCTAGATTAGAGTTTCTTGAGGCCATTTAAATCGATATTAATTGGAATTGAAAAATATTTCTCCTAAAAAGCGCCTTGCATAGAAAATGTAAAAATTATGCAAACATACTACTTTTAGGTAAATAATAAAAAATATTATATTCACCAATCATAATTCTTTAAAGTGTTCACATAACAAAATTTGAACTTTAATATTAAGTCTTTGTATGTGAAATTTTGAAAAATATTTAAAAAACTGAAAAATTCATTTTTATCTAAAGTTAAAAAAATTAGGGTTTTTCTGGCATTGAGATTGTTTAGTTACCTAAAAATAACATACTCAAAAAATCGGATTTTGACAATTTGGAAAAACTCCATTTTCTAAATAAGTAAAAATCACTCGGTATATATGATAGGGGCTAAATAGGTTTCTAGACAAGCACAAATTATTGACGTAAAAAGTGTTTTTGAAAAATCAAAAATAAAATATTTTCCCATATTATGCCGACTTTTTGGCGGACACTGTATACTGTATCCAAATCATTCTTACCACGGCCTGCTGAATTGTGTGTCAGTGACGTTTGTCAAACAATTCAGCAGGTCGTGATTCTTACAAACGGAGTGATTTTGTTTCGTCTAGTCAGTTGACGTTTTTTAAACGACAGCTCCAATTTTTTATCGTTAACACATTTTTTGTTAACTATGAGGAAAGTCGGTGTTAAGTTTTAACAGATATGGTAATTTCAAACTATATAAAAAGTAGTTTACAATATAGAAATACATGAAACACAAAAGTTGTTAAGCAAGTTCTACTGCAAGAGTGCTTCATGTGTCGACATAGAAAAACGAAGGTTTCATTTATAAAAGTTTTCTTCAATTGATGCCTGCTGTTCAGATTTATTAAAAACCTATGTATTTCTTTGACACAAACTGAATGAAAAGCTAACCTCGAATTTGAGATATACCGACAGGACAACAATAGACTTCAATACTGCCAAACGTATATAACGAATCGCAACATTTTGAAAGCAAATAATTTGGGATAATTCCTTAGTAATCAAAATAATCAAAAAATGTTTACGGCATACGGCCGGTATTCGCCTTTATGACCTTGCTAGTTCACGTGTCTCGCCCTGATGGGCTCAACCGGGATATACTATCTCAGCCATAAATGCTTAGCTACGTGCCTGATGTTGTAAATAGCTATTATACAAGCAGCATACCATGGAGATGAAATCTATTTTGAATCTTTGACAGTAGTAAAACGCAATGGCAATTTTTCCCATAAAAAATACTGGAGGTATCCATATATTTTCGTCTAAAAAAATTCGAATTATTAGGAGGCAAACTGTTTAGAATCCAACTAAGAAGACATTAACTATTTTATTTAGTAGTTGACTACTTTCATAATAATGAGACTTGGCCGTATTTATGAAATAGGGACTAAAACTAATTTTGTTAAATCGATAAACGAAATCTCCTTTCATAGCTTAAATTGGTTGAAACGTTATTTGCTTATTGATATAAATCGGTAAATATGTATTTAAATTTCAATATTGCAATTTTGCTGACAATATAAATAACAGGAATTACATCAAATTGGGTTTCAAAAGTCATAATTCCCAAACACGAATGTTGTTAGGCTTCAAAACGAATCAAAACTGAATTATTTCAAATTTAAATGTGGTTTCTTAGGGGCACAAAATAAAGCAGTTAACAAATTATCCACGAGCCTGCACACGTAACTGTCAGGAACAACAGTTCGTGTTATTTCCCAGGCAGTTCCAAAGTTTCTAACTAAAAATCAATAGCTACACGTACGTTGTGCATGTAAATGTATAAATAAATAAGCCGCATAACATAATATGACAAGCTCAGTTAAAGTTGAAATTGCCGTTGAGTTTTCGGCAAGAAGCACATCCATCATTGTCGCAAACAGGAACAGACGTAGGCACCGCTTCCGCAGGAGTGTCTACTGCAGCAGGATCCAGAGTAACTAAACACCTTCTGCTCCACTGAAAATTGCTGATATGCTGATACTGATGTAATCACTGCTTAAATGAAGAGTAAATATTCTGATGCTTAGAAATGCTATTGTTTACGTACAATATCTAAATTGAGCGCTGAAAGAGCTGTCGTAGTTTAGACACTCTACTTAATTGTAATAAAACTCATGCACTGACAGGATAACTAAAGCTTTACTCATTAAATGCATCGTTATATTAAATGGGTAGAAGTCCAAATATCTTGTAGAAAACAGTTCAAACTTTCTAATAAAGAATAGAGTAGATGTTCAAAAAGCATTAATAATTTCTGATTAAAGTCATTTTTACTTATTTGTTACTACAGCAACGACTTCAAATGTTAGTTGAAGTAAAGTCAGCGTACATACAGCGTACATACAGTGCAATTATACGGAATGCGAACATAAGCAGTCAAATGAGTTAGAATACAGTTTATGGGCATTGTATGCGTTAGACAGAAATAGACATATATGCGATTAACATCTAGCATCCGCAGAATGAAGGTGTTTGTTTTCAGAAAACACTGAATCCTAGGATACTAGATTTTAAATCGTATATGTCTATTTCTGTCTAACGCATACAAAGCCCATAAACTGTATTCTAACTCATTTGACTACCTATGTTCGCATTTTGTATAATAGCACTGTATATCAAACAAGTAGAGACATTCATGCAAAATGTCGAATCCTGTCTAGAGTGCCTGGGAAAGTAACTCGGGGGGTATTTCTAAGCTTCACTACCAGATGGCAGCACAAAGTTCTACCAATCAGAGCCAGTTACTGGCTCTGCTACCATAGATATATACCTGCATTTTTGAGCCCGTGCGTGCACGTCATAACATATTGATGACATCATCTCCTAGTATGTTTATATGATCCTTATACAGTCACTAAAAGTACGTTGTTTGACACAGACTGATGCAAAATTTAACCTACAAATTTCGAATTTCACATAGCTTGGCAGACGATAAAATTGCATTTTAACGTGAAATAAAAGGTAGATAAAATACAACTTTAACAGTTAGAATTTAATGAATATATTAAATTAATATTTTAAAGATGAAAGAAAAAACCACAACATGAAAACTGAAGACAACATCATATTAATTTACATAACATTTATATTGTAAGCGTTGACAGCTATCAATTAATGTAAAATTAAGTGACCAAACTACCTCAGAAAATCAGCACTTTGAAAACTTGAACGATGTAGCTTGTGTGAAATGAATTGGCGCACTTCAGGTATACCGATTAGGCGCATTTTCCTGTAACTGATACTTTGCTTGCTCGCTGTATATGTTATTTACCTGTTGAGGCTACTTATAACAGGTACTCTGCAGGTATTTATGTAATTTTTCGGACCCAACTTAAAATCAATTAAAAATACAATTTTGCGATTTATTTTAGTAAAAACATTGTATCGAGTACCACATGAAATAACGAATAAATTGACTATAATAGTAAAATAACTTACATATTTTTACAAAGAATAATAATTGGAATTGCGCAGGATTTTAACAACTAAATCAAATAAATCATTTCAGTATCATTTTAAAATAACCAAAACATTAAATTTTATAGACAACACAAATCCAATAAAGCAGATCATAAATGTAACTTAATACAGACACAAGTTTAGAGAGTGGAAAACAATAAACGCAAGTAGTTAAGAAAAACAATGAGTTAAAAATACAACATTAGTATGGTATTAAACAATAGGACAGATATTTGCAACGTTTCATTCTTTAATATCTAGACACTTCTTCAGGCTAAACATGGATTTACATGTTATGGGCCTGTATGATGTAATTTCTGTTGGTGGTTTACCAGGTTTCATAATTATGATTATTTGCGTTGTTTTCCATTGACTTGGGAAGTGCCGGATTCTGAGGATAGAATTATACAGATGTGTAAGGGCTTGTATAGCTTTAGTTGGTAATTGTTTGATAATTGTCCCAGCTATCAGGTCATATCCTGGAGATTTCTTTGTGTTGATCTGTGGCATCTTCGTTCGGGAGTTGACAACGGAAGGGTGTAAACACTTTGGTGAGATATTCAGCAAAGGCATCGGCCTTTCCTTTGTTGCTGCGAGCCCAGCTACCGTCTTCCTGTTGGATAGGAGCTACGCGTGGGGTTGTTTTTTTATTTTTCGCGTTGCTTTCCAAAGCGAGTAGTCTGTTCGTTTGCACTGAGATTTTCAAGGTAGTTCTGTATTCCTTGATTTTAATGTTGACTAAGAAGTTTTTTTAGGTGTTTGCTGGCCCTATTATACTCTCGTTTGTCGAGGTCCGATCTGGTAAGTTGCCATCGTTGCCTGAGGCGGCGTTTTTCGGCTATTTTGTCCTTTATGATGATAGGTGTATCAACTTACTATTTTGAACCATGGTGTATACAGCATACAGATTTGCAGGTCTGTGAAATAGAACAGACTGTTCGTATGCTTAAATTTAAAGCATTGGCAACTCTCTGTAACACCAAACCATTAGAAAGTTGGTCATTATATTACGAATTATTATATTACAGATGTAAATTACTTACTTCTCTCACAGCAGTTAGCGGTATAAGTGCACCATCGTTGTCTCTTTCTCGTTCAAAATAGCTTATCAAAGCGGCAACAAGCTCTTTTGACTTTCTGGGCAAGGCGGTTGACATTTTAGCTTCGAGTTCCCCATACGTTTCCAGCAACTAAACTCTTCCCCAAAGTAAGTAATTTGTAGCAGTGGAAAAACGACAGTATAACTTGTTCGCAATGTTCGTTTTGAAAACAACGGATTTTTAAAATGCAAAACTAAACTATATGTCACTGTCAACACCTGTCAAAACCACTATAACAAATAAGTCGTTTTAAAAAGCGACATGCGTACGTGTTAATTCCCTGAGCAGAACTTGAAAACACAAAGTACCCCGACGTATTATAGTTTTTACTATTGTTCATGGAAATTATGAAGTATTAAAACAAAAAATGTACGGCTATAGCAATATATGAAGCTATATTATTAGCAAAAGCAATATTAATCATTATTTTATTGAAAAAAAGAGTAGTTTTATATTTTTCTAATGTTGGTACTGAAAACCTTACTAAAAGGCGGATTGATGACGTGCACGCACGGGCTCAAAAATTCAAGTATATTGAACAAGATACAGCCATGCGGCGACATAGTTCAAAATGACGTACCTTTTATTGCTGTCACTCTCAGTGCTTGAATTACGTATAGCGCTATCCTTTAGAGAGGTACCTTTGCTTGCATACAAAAAATTTGTTGGTGGCACTGTAAGTCTATGTCAAATTCGAGGTTAGCAGGTTAGGTTTTGCGTCAGTTTGTGTCAAAGCTGACGCAAAACCTAACCTGCTAACCTCGAATTTGACATAGACTTACAGTGCCACCAACACATTTTTCAAAATAGAATTTTTACTGTTCCACTTTTTTATGCAAGCAATGGTACTTCGATGCGATATTGAGAGAAATTCGAACAAAATACACCCACCTATGGAAGGATAAATCTTCATAAAAATGACTATAAGAAATGGAATACAGGATACAAGTCCTCATTTTGATTATAAATATTAATTGAGCTTTTTATTATTTCAATAAAGTACGTGAATTACGAGTATGGCGTAATTTGAAATTTGAATGACACTTCAAAACAAAGCACACGAAATTCGTGCGACTTACGGCTAACTAGTAAAAAGAAAAAACAAATACATTACATGCGTGGCAGAATGAAATGGAGAGATGTACCGAATTCTTTGATATGTTTTCTAAGCACGAACATACGTTTATCGAGCGTGGCTGTATCTTGTTTAATATATCTATGTCTGCTACCAATCATGATGTGATCATAGATATATAAGTACAAGATACGGCGTGCCGTTGATATAGTGGAACAAGACGTACCATCTATTTCTGTCACTCTCAATGTGTGAATTACGTATAGCGCTATCCTTTAGAGAGGTACTTGGACTCGCCATTGAGAGAAATTCTAATAAAATACATTTAACTCGTGTTACATGGTGCCAGAGATAGTCTTTTTGGTCTCAAGATGCTACAAAATGTAGAAAAGAAGTAATCGTATAAATAAACACAAATTAGAAAACATAACCTTAACAGGTAACACTTGATAACCTCACTCGATGAGGTGTGGGGGTGTGCAAGATATTCACTCGCTAACGCCTTTGAGTTTTACGGTTGACAATAATAGCCAAAGAGGATATATCCTCTTTGATAATAGCAATCAAAACCATTGCTAAAGTTCAATTTTCGAAGAATAAACTGTGAAATTGTATGACACTTCTGACGTTTTCATTTCAAAACTTCAAAATTAAGCGTACGAAACATTGTATGAAATACGTCTAAAGGGAGAGAGAAATAAAGTGATATATAGTCTGTTTTTTTGCTTTATGATTCAGAGCAGGCTTTGCTTTTGCATTTTTGTAACAGTGTAGGTAGTTGGTTGCAAAGAAAAACCACTAGTAATGTCAAAAACTGATTACAACTGTCAATGTGTTATCTTATAAGCACTATTATACATAATGAAAGCTACAATTACTGAATTACTGACATAAAATGAGGTACTGCTTTATTTTAAGAAATTTTATTTAAACATGGTTGTTATCTAACTGTACAAAAACGTCATAAAATTTCTATATGTTCTAATGTGCAAATATATTATTAAAAAGTTGCTGATTACTTTTGTTTGCAAATCTGTATTGTAGAAGTTATTATTTATGCTAAACATATGAGAGGGATTAACTGTTTTTTCAACACTGCCTAAAAATGCCACCGTTCATACATGATAGTAGCTGTCACGATTGTCCGAATCCAACAGTAAGTCACACCCTGGTAAAAATCCTGATGTGCATCCTGCATGCAAAATAGGATATCTCTTTCCCTCTGCCTTAACATTAGATGGATTACTTTTCAAGCCTGTGTTATGGGTCTACCTATGCAGACTGGTTCCATTGCGAAATATCCTGTTTCATCCAAAAACCGCAACATACATTTTTCGCTAGAATTTAGAAATTCTAAATATTTCTTTAAAGAAGTAATCTTCGCCGAAATTACATGATTCTTCTCACAAGCCAATTCTCTTCCACTCACAATTTTGTATTTATATCCCATATTTTTTAATGTGTAGTATAATTTTGAACGAGTCCTGATATAATTTAGTTCCTCTCTTGCACATCGCAATAAATTATCCAAAGTAAAAAATTCCAAAGTTTCTTAATATCCTAACTGAAACTATAGTCCTCCCAAGTTAAAAATTCTTTTTCCTTTTTCATATTGTCATTCGGTGGTTGCTGGAGTTGTGATTTTGCTTCATTTATAATATTAAACAGAGTTGCATTCAAAATCTAGCATAATAACAAATTGTAAGAAATTTTATAATGGTTTAATTCTTAATACTTACATCAAAGATTTGACCAACTCTTCCAATGATGGCTGTTTTACTTAATTTACCACTGATATCTTTTATATTAGTAAAACAGCGTGTTATAGCTACTTTAGCTTTACTATTAATGCTGCTTTTTCGTGGCATTTTATTAAACGTTATTGAAATGTCAACGTGACAATCTCGGGGACCTTGATTTTGACGTTAGGTATATTTTATAACTAAACTGTTGTACACTGCTAAAATAATATAAAAGCAAGGCCTGCTCTGAATCATAAAGCAAAAAAATAGACTATAGGTTAGAATGAAATGGGGGAACGTACCGAACTCCGTGATATGTTATTTTAAGATTCGACGTACGTTTACATGTAGTGAACGTATCCTGTACTAATATATCCATGGATGTGATCGCGGGCTGGAAACTCGCCGGCCATATTTGAAGTCAAATGTGAGGGGCTGAAAAGTTGGAGACACTCTCACTAGATGGCAATAGTTTCACTTATTTACTAAAGTTACTAGATATATAATCTCAAATCTTCCATCAAACGTGCGACGCTTGACAGACAATTTGACATAAAGCATTGGATGCTGGCTGTCATCACATTGTTCGTTCATATTTTTTTAGTAATTGGTTGGTTCATAAAGTGTAATTATGCCTGGTTGTTGTGTATCGAATTGCAAAAACAGTACCGCTAAAGACTTCCGTTTATTCAGATTGCCCAGTGGTGAAAAGAATGCAAGCAGAAGAGAAGTGTGGATCTGTGCCATTAATCAAGACAATGTGCCGATAAATGGGAGGGTTTGTAAGGCGAGTAAATATATCAAAGCAGATATAACATATTATAACACTCACTCATTTAAGGTGCATTTTTCTGATGGTCAATTTGAACTGTCAAGAGCAGATGGTAAGAAAAAACTATCTCCAAATGCATATCCTGATCTGATGGTAGAAAACAACAAAAGGAGAAACAGGAAATGGACCACAGTGCATGCGTAGAGCAAACCATTACAGGTCCAAATGCAAGTAGTGTTGAAGGAGAAATGTCACATGGAGACAATCTCGACAACAGCTTGTATGAAATAGAACAAGAAGTAGACAATATCAACACTATCAAAGAACTCAGACAACGATTGAAGGCAACCCTTGCAAAGTGCAGGCTATATGAAAGAAAGTTGCAAGAAAAGAGCTCAACAAACTTAGAGAAGATATAAGTAATATGTTTTTATGTTATAATATTATAGTGGATTATTTGTGTAGCTATTATGCTAAATAAATACTTATTATTATTATTTTCCCTGCATATTTGCCAATTTTTTAATATTAATTAGATTTCTATTAATTTGTACAGAGCGGGTGAAAACAAACGATTGTCACTTAAAAGATAATATGTTCCACAAATATTTAATACTTCTGTAGCATAATTATATCTTAAGTGACGTTCCTCTGTTATCACACGCTGTGTGCAAATTAATACAAAATATAGCTATTAAGGCAACTAGTGTTTTACAGAGGATTTAAAAATCGAGGTCGATCATGTTAAAATTCGAGCGAAGCGAGAATTTTATGATCGACCGAGATTTTTAAACTGTAAAACACGAGTTGGCTTCAATATTTTTTCTACAGCCGAGGAGTTTGTTAGCTTAAATGCCCTAGGGGCTTCGCCCCTCTCCAAAGCGGCCCTCGGAGCTCCACCCCTCTCCAAGGGGGCCCTCGGGAATCCGCTCCTCTCCAAGGGGGCCCTTGGGGCTCGGCCCCTCTTCAAGGGGGCCCTCAGGGCTCGGTCCCTCTCCAAGGGGGCTCTTGCAGCTCCACCCCTCTCCAAGGGTGCCCTCAGGGCTCCGCCCCTCTCCAAGGGGGCCATCGGGCTCCGCCCCTCTCCAAGGGGGCCATCGGGCTCCGCCCCTCTCCAAGGGGGCCATCGGGGCTCGGCCCCTCTCCAAGGGGGCCCTCAGGGCTTGGCCCCTCTCCAAGGGGGCTCTTGGAGCTCCACCCCTCTCCAAGGGGGCCCTCGGGGCTCCGCCCCTCTCCAAAGGGGCCATCGGGCTCCGCCCCTCTCCAATCGGGCACTCGGGGCTCCGCATACAAATCGGTCCGATATAATAACTGTACTTTTAATCTTCACAAATAAGGTTTTACAACCTCTTAAAGTACTCCGTGCTTTAAATGGAATGGCGTGTTTTATAGACAACATAAAGCACGCCGCATATGACCCTTGGAAACAGTTTAAAATCACGGCTGTAGAAAATTAGCTATTAAGGCAACTAGTGTTTTACAGAGGGTTTAAAAATCGAGGTCGATCATGTTAAAATTCGAGCGAAGCGAGAATTTTATGATCGACCGAGATTTTTAAACTGTAAAACACGAGTTGGCTTCAATATTTTTTCTACAGCCGAGGAGTTTGTTAGCTTAAATGCCCTCGGGGCTTCGCCCCTCTCCAAAGCGTCCCTCGAGGCTTCACTCCTCTCCAAGGGGGCCCTCGGGACTCCGCTCCTCTCCAAGGGGGCCCGGGCTCAGCCCCTCTCCAAGGGGGCCCTCAGGGCTCGGCCCCTCTCCAAGGGGGCTCTTGGAGCTCCACCCCTCTCCAAGGGTGCCTTCGGGGCTCCGCCCCTCTCCAAGGGGGTCATAGGGCTCCGCCCCTCTCCAAGAGGGCCCTCGGGACTCGGCCCTTCTCCAAGGGGGCCCTCAGGGCTCGGCCCCTCTCCAAGGGGGCTCTTGGAGCTCCACTCCTCTCCAAGGGTGCCCTCGGGGCTCCGCCCCTCTCCAAGGGGGCCATCGGGCTCAGCTCTTCTCCAATCGGGCACTCGGGGCTCCGCATACAAATCGGTCCGATATAAAAACTGTACTTTTAATCTTCACAAATAAGGTTTTATAAACTCTTATTAAAGTACTCCGTGCTTTAAATGGAATGGCGTGTTTTATAGACAACATAAAGCACGCCGCATATGACCCTTGGAAACAGTTTAAAATCACGGCTGTAGAAAATAGCAATAAAATTTTATTTAGTTACGATAGTAACATAGCGATTTGACAGCTTTTATACCGACAGAGGCTTAAAAAGTAGGAGACACTCTCACTAGATGGCTCTACACTTGTCTTCACAAATATCCCCGAGTTGCCAATCTACAAACATTAATTTATCTAGGGATGTGATCATAGATATATAAGTACAAGATACGGCGTGCCGTTGATATAGTTGAACAAGACGTACCATCTATTTCTGTCACTCTCAATGCGTGAATTACGTATAGCGCTATCCTTTAGAGAGGTACTTGGACTCGCCATTGAGAGAAATTCTGATAAAATACATTTAACTCGTGTTACATGGTGCCAGAAATAGTCTTTTTGGTCTCAAGATGCTACAAAATGTAGAAAAGAAGTAATCCTATAAATAAACACAAATTAGAAAACATAACCTCAACAGGTAACACTTGATAACCTCACTCGATGAGGTGTGGGGGTGTGCAAGATATTCACTCGCTAACGCCTTTGAGTTTTACGGTTGATAATAATAGTCAAAGAGGATATATCCTCTTTGATAATAGCAATCAAAACCATTGCTAAAGTTCAATTTTCGAAGAATAAACGGTGACATTGTATGACACTTCTGACGTTTTCATTTCAAAACTTCAAAATTAAGCGTACGAAACATTGTATGAAATACGTCTAAAGGGAGAGAGAAATAAAGTGATATAGGTTAGAATGAAATGGGGGAAGGTACCTAACTCCGTGATATGTTATTTTAAGATTCGACGTACGTTTACATGTAGTGAACGTATCCTGTACTAATATATCCATGGATGTGATCAAGTAGTGGCGCCATCTGCTAGTACCATCGGAAAGTACCCCCCAGAAGCCGTTCAAGGTCATCCAAATCGGAATTTTGACATCAAAGGAACCGACAGTGAGTGTCTCTACTTGTTTGATTTATGTACGCTGGTAAAGTATGATAAAAAGTTAATCTTATCTAGTACGGCTATGGAATTTTTTCTAATTTATGAATGCAACTATGTTTACACTTAAATGTCAAAGTTGACAATTGATTTTTAAGTGAGTTATAGTTGCATTCATAAATTAGGTACAATTTCATAGCCATACTAGATGAGATTAATTTTTGATCATACTATGTAGAGTCCGTTCACAAAACATAATAACACAAAGTGGCCTTTGATTTCTAAAATTTCAAGAGTGTGCTTCCAAAATTCATCTTTTGTCTAGGAATGTACTTAAAAAAAGTTACTATACTCGGGCCGCCGAACAGATAGAGTGGAGCAGGCAACCCAAATAACATATTACAAAGGTCACTTGTTAATATTTTAATTATAATTACAAAAAGGATCGGAGATGCCGACCGTTACAATTAGAACTAATTTTAATAATTGTCATTAAATAACTTTTTGAGGTTATGATGCAAATAGAAATGTCGACCAACTTAAAAGTCAAGCCTGACATTTGTGCACTTATAATTGAAAATGTTTAGGCATGTGGCCTGGCTCTTCCTAAATCTCATTAGTGGCTGCGGCGCCGAAACCAAAACACGTTGCCCGTGATATGGTTAAGTTTGTAGCGTTTTTTCTTTGGAGTTCCTTTATTCAACCATTTACAAGGACTAAATTGTGCATCTCTACTGCTGTTTTCAGAGTTACATGCAAGTATAAAATATTGACTTGTAAAGTAGTCTCTTAAGGAAATTTTAATTATTCATAGAGCTGCCTGCATTATGGGTAACCGTAAGAAACTAATTCGTAGTCAAGGACGTGAAAGAATCTATAGCGACTATTGCAATTTTTCTCAGTCGTTTTGCAAGAAAGAGTGACAAAAGCAACCGATGTTGGCCTAAATACAGTTAAACGAATTGTTAAAGAAGCCTAACAAAGTGGCGGAAGAAAATTTACTTCTCCAAGAAAACAAATTACTAAACTTACCCCAGGTCATCTGTCGATCAATATAAAGAAAAAGTAATCCCAAGTGTGATCTATAACTTTGCCATAAAAAGAGACCTACAATGAAAGCTGTATTCGAAGTCGAACAAAATGAAGGGGGGGGGGGGTGTTAATTTCACTGAGAAATTACATTCCTTTAGGCGATTTGGTACATAAAATGGGTTTTTAATAGAGAAAATGTCAAGACAATAGGCACACGTTCTAATAGAGAAGAGAGAAATAGCAAATTGTGTTGAATTCTTAAGATAAAATATAAAGCTGAATGCTGAAATATTGTGTACACTGATGAAACGTACTTGCATAGCTTCCATACTGTTCTAAATGTTGTGATGATGGTACCAACAATTGTTTAAAATCCCCCGTCAGTAAAGAGCAAGCATTGATTATTCTTCATGCCGGAGGTAGAAAAGGTTTCGTACCAAATTCATTCCTGATGTTTAAATCAGGACTTAAGAGACAGATTATTGCCACGATGAAATAAACCATTAAAATTATGTGAATTGCCTGAAAGAAAAATTATTGGCCAATCTTCAAAAAAGTCGGTTTTGGTCATCGATAATGCATGGTATCATAATGTCTGTACTGAGCCGAATACAACATTTGTTTGGAAAAAGCAGACATGCAAAAGTGGTTATCAGTAAGAAACATTTATATTAAGTTGAATGAAACAAAACCAAATATATGGTACAAGAAAATTACATAAACCTACACATAAAAGTTATATGATTGAGAAATTATTAGCGGAACATGGTCATACGTAGTTCTACGATTACCCCCTTACTATCCAGAATTAAACCAGATTGGGAAAATATGGGTGTCAGTAAAGAACTATGTTGCTACAAATAATACAACATTCAAATTAGACGATGTTAACACTTCTGCAGAAAATAATTTTGGAAGTGTGAGTGTGCAAGAATGGAAGAATATATGTGCAGTGTCGACAAACATAAGTGGGAATACATTATGGATAACAGAGAAGAAATAATTATTACAGTAGACAGCAGCGGTGAATCCGGTTCTAATCTATCATCTGAACAAGAAGATGATTTTGTTGAAGACAATTTAGGTTGTTAACCATTAGAGGAATCTAAATTGTATTATTTTACCATTTATTTGATTAATTGACTGTTATTTTTTTTGTATTGTATTTTATGTATTTTTCTTTGCTTCACATATAAAAATAATTTCAGAAACTAGAAAGTCATCATTTTTAAGTTATTTAGAAGTTATTTAAATTTTTATATTTTGTGAATCTAAATAAAATATGTTCATTTTCAAACACCATAAAAGTGAAAACTTATGTGACTTGATTCGCAAAGTGAAGGCGTTAATTATAATTATAACCAAAGGTAAAGGTAGTACTTTAACTGATTAGGCATATAAAGTTGCCACTGTTGCTACTTTATCTGCCTACTCATATAAAATAACAAAATCAAACATTTCAGCAATATAATTTAATTATTACTTGTGATTTTCATCCATCATAACCACGGAAGAATTATTTCCAACGTATCACAATTCTACCTCAATCTTGAGTTTCTACATTCCTACTAAATTATTGTTTTCTAATTTTGTTACTTTTATTGCAGTATAAGTATTCGTTTGAAAATAACATTTTATATGTTATTCGCAATAAAAGTGGCTTTATGTGCTTTGCATGCTACCAGCCTCAACACATAAAGCTTCTATAAAAATATAATTCATATTTTTATTTATTTATTTTCCGTCGACCTCCCTATAAAATGTGATTTTACGGACGCATTTGCGTACCAAAATTGTCACTTTTTTGGACACCATTAAATTTTCGTACGCAAACACTTTTCGTCCGCAAATGCTTTTCGTCCGCGAATGCTTTTCGTCCGCAAACACTTTACGGCCGCACTTTACAGCCGCAAACACTTTTCGTCCGTAAACACTTTTCGTCCGCAAACACTTTTCGTCCGCAAACGCTTTTTGTCCGCAAACGTTTTTCGACCTCAACAACTCTTATAATTCGGACTTCACTTTAATTTTTTTTCAAATTATGACGGTTGACGGAAAAATTTAATATGCACCTCGGACGAAAACTGCTTTTTATGGCCTTGCCTGATTGCTTGCCTCGGCTATCGCCTCGGCCATCAATTGCAGGCATCGTCCATAAAAAGCCAATTTTTTATCCTTGATGCATAAATAACTATTATTTCTTTTTTAATATTATAACTTTTGAAGGGGAATATAATTTTTAGTTGTTTTATGCTTTAAAACAATAATTGCGATATAATTTGATCAAGTATTTCAGTAGTACCCCTCTATAATGGGTAAATAATTATTTTGAGCAATAAAACTTTGATAGTGATTTATTTACGTTTCCGTGTGTACATAATAAATAAATTAACAGTCCGTTAGCTGACATGCAGCCACAAATCATAATCCCCTTTGGAAACTTCGCAGTTTCTTTAATGCAGTTTTTATGAAAAGCTTCTGATTTACTCCTTCTAATTCATCTAATATGGTCTCCAATGAAGTCATAAAAAAAGTTAGAACTGACAAAATACAACTAAACACCATATAAAGGGTAATTCATATGTATGATCAATAAATTAAATAAGTGTATAATAACCTCAGTAATAGCGTAACTAAAATTAATCGCATATCGAAAAAATTGCAATCATGTCTATACCAAACTTTTGAGAACCAAAACCTTCATTAGGTAAATCAGATAAGAGTACATTTATATTTTCTTAAAAAATCAACACGTTTTGCAGCATATTCTCTCTTTTCTATTAGAACGTGCCTATTGTCTTGACATTTTCTCTATTAAAAACCCATTTTATGTACCAATCTTCCAAAGGAATGTAATTTCTCAGTGAAATTAACACCTCCCCTTCATTTTTTTCGACTTCGAATACAGCTTTCATTGTAGGTCTCTTTTAATAGCAAAGTTATAGATCACACTTGGGATAATGCAGGCAGCTCTATGAATAATTAAAATTTCCTTAAGAGACTACTTTACAAGTCAATATTTTATACTTGCATGTAACTGTGAAAACAGCAGTAGAGATGCACAATTTAGTCCTTGTAAATGGTTGAATAAAGGAACTCCAAAGAAAAAACGCTACAAACTTAATCATATCACGGGCAACGTGTTTTGGTTTCGGCGCCGCAGCCAATAATGAGATTTAGGAAGAGCCAGGCCACACGCCTAAACATTTTCAATTATAAGTGCACAAATGTCAGGCTTGACTTTTAAGTTGGTCGACATTTCTATTTGCATCATAACCTCAAAAAGTTATTTAATGACTATTATTGAAATTAGTTCTAATTGTAAGGGTCGGCATCTCCGATCCTTTTTGTAATTATAATTAAAATATTATCAAGTGACCTTTGTAATATGTTATTTGGGTTGCCTGCTCCACTCTATCTGTTCGGCGGCCCGAGTATAGTCATATTTTTTTTATATAATCATTTGTCACATATTGTCGCTTCATATGTCACTTAATTGATGTTTAACGTATTTGTAGGATGTCATTATTGTTTATATCTGCCTTTGCTGCATAATTAAATTGTTAATTATATTTTGTGTTTCTTGAATTTTGAATCACTCCCTATAATGTACTATAATATGTAATAAAATAATTAATATAATTATGAACAATAACATTATTAAAAATATTACAATTTATATAAATATTAACCCTTAACTATGCATTAAAGGCTAATAAAAGTCAAATAAGTTTTATTATTATAATAAATTAAAGAAAGATTTATTACATACTAATATTTTTACATACGTGAAAATATTACAACTTTCCAGTGTTAGTTGTACTATCTCATATTTGGAAAACTTATTGATTATAATACACATTTCATAACAAATAATACTTGAAATATTGTTGCATTTGTCATTGCATTAAAAATCATTTTTACCCAGTATCTGAAAAAGAAAGTACCATACAATTTGTACAATTACGATAAAACACTTTGTTCAAAAACGCGATTCATTTAATGTTCACTTTTATCATACCTAATTATTAGCGGGTATGCTAGCATTTTTCAGATACTGAATAAATATTTAACATTGAGTGAATATTATAAGAAATCCTTGCAAGAAAGCTCTGAAGTATAAACGATTTAAAAACTTTGATCTATAATATAAGAGTAATTAATTTACATTGCAAAACCGTTACTAAGAACTTTGGGTGCAAGCACGGTATCTAGCAAGCAAGCGATAGTGAACTTGTTATCTGTGTCAGCAGGTAAAGTTCCGGTAGCAACCGAGCTGTATACATCGTTTTATGGTATTCTGAATCATAAATTATTTCAAAAAATTCTTAAATTCAAATGACGTTGCTGCTTTTTTTTATATCTGGAGACGGTTTAGTAAACAGGAGTCTACAATTCAGAATAGCATAAAAGTAAAGTAAAGTTCATGGCGCTTCATTCCACACGTAAGAATATGACCCGAGATACAGCGAGTCAAGGTTGCCAAAATATCTCTTTCCGAAACCCAGTCAATCTGGCACACGTTAACGGTATACTGGGTGATATAGTTAGCATCATGCCTTTGACGACTACCTTACTTTCTTTACTTCCACAACTATGGTTTCGGTACCCAGTATTTAAAGCAACTGGGTGGGCCACCTGCCAGATGTGGTGATTGAACCCCCAGAATATCATAAAACATTTTATTAGTAACTCAGTCACCTTGCACCTGGACTGTGTGTTGCCTAATTACAAAATTTCAGGGTTTTAAAACGGGTACCCAAATTAAAACTAAATTAAATCCGCTCACATTTAGTTCAGTCAAATAAATCGTGCAGTACAACCAAATCCCTAAAATTAAGAAAATTGGCTGATCAAGATCTTACATTAAAATGACAACACGTATAAAAATTTAGTAGGTACCAATTAACAATGAAATAAATTGCAGTAGAACGAAACAAGATTATTGTAATTTATAATAAGAAAAAGAAAGTTCAAAAACTGTCGCAAGCACTGTGCATACCCAGCAACAAATCGAAAAACTATCCTCTAGGTTTCACACTCTACTTGTAGCTGTGCGTTTTAAACGCTAGCTCATTTTATTATTTAATTAAATTTACCTTAGCTTTATTTATAACTACCTACCTCGGCTGCTAGCTCACTTTCGGCATCTGAGACCACACTCGGCGATTCAGGTTACTGCAATGGGGCGATGGGAGACGGCAATAAATAAAAAGCCTTTACGCTTAAAAATTTATAAAAAACACCAATTACCGCATACATGTAACTAAATCGACCCTAATTCCCTAATCGTTAGCTGATATTATACTAATCTACTCCATTAAGGGTTAGTAATTTCGATTTATGCTATATTAGCTCTTAAATATAGGCACTAACCACTGGTATTGTCCATTTAGCTCGTTCACGGTGGCGTTGCTGAGATCTCAAAGGCTGGGCATCATCGCCTAAGATGGCGGAAACATGTGTGGATTTGGCGGTCGCGTCCACCTGTGGCGTCTTTGTAGATTACCCTCTGATTTTGTTGCCAATTAGTTTCTTGAACCAAACGGGCTGTTGTCACTGCTCCAATTTTTCCACCTTCTCACACTCGCTTCGTTTCCCTTCACGCCGAAACGAAGGGTGAATAAAATAACGCTCACACCTCACAAGGGTTGCCAGCTTGTACCCTCTGACCTCTCGCCTCTGCTGCTCTCACCCTTGTCCTTTGCACCCCGCACCAGCGCACAATTTAGTCACTGCCCACAATATTATAGCGATATTTAATAAATCGTGCCCATTACCTACATATTTATCCTTCCAACGCGCTTAATAAATATGGTACCGTCAACTGAATCCATGTTTTTGTTGTGCAGAGCGCAAAACGGTTAATTTAATCACAGTTATGTCTTCTTTGATCGAAAAAGGGCTTCCTTTGAGCTTGGTTTTGGCCCTAAAAATTTGTTACCTAATGTAATTGATGAATTTTACAATTATGGGATTGGGAGCTCCAGCTCTTTCTTAGGCCATGACTTCTGTCGATTGCTGCCAGCGAAACTTCGATATTTTGCTTATCTTGAAAGAATTTAATTAATGTAACATTGGTATCTTCAGGATTAACCTCACCCACAAAAAAATACACAAATTGTTGCCCCAAAGCATCGATTTTCTGCCCCTGGTTACAAATAACCTTATTATGTGTTCGGCCGCTATCTTCCATATTTTTAATGCGCCGCTATCTTCTGTACCACATAGTTGATGCTGCAGCTCTAGATAGCCTCGTTTTTTCACGAGTCGATTCCATTTCGAAGGATTCAAACAGTTTTGAAATATGATTTTATTTCACGTTAATATTTGACGTTTTTGTACGCCATTATTGTTTACGTAAATATAGTTCAAGGTGGCCATGGCCTCCTACACTATTACATATTCGCCATCTAGCGAAATATTTGTGAATGAGGACAAAATTTAGTATGCCTACAAATCCCAGTCGAATGACCTGAATATCTTAGACCGTGATCTCGGGTTAGTAGCGATTGCGTCACAAGGCCCGCCGCCGGTAGAATAATTGTCAATTCCGCGTTATTGTACTTTATTTGCGAGTCCCTACGTAGGTACAAGTTTGCCGTAGGTTTATTCAAGCGATTGCTTTAGCGTTCATTTATGCACCTGATGTATTTCCATTAATAAAACTGCTCTGTGAACTATATGGCCATATATCCTCGTAGTTTTGACATTAGAAATTTTGGATTAATTACTTTAGGATCTTACTGAGCTGATATTCGGGGTCTCACATTAGCTGAGCGCTTGCATAACCTGGTTCTGCTTTGCCCTGCCTCACGGGGTCTATTCTAGTTTTTTTTTTTTTTGTAAGTCAATATTCGATGCGCTCCCTCTAAACCTCGCGTTATTTTGTTTTTATGCTCGAAATGTTTTAGTGCGTTAGCCTACTTATATATATTAATAGCCCCCTTTATTGTCTTTTTTTTTATGTACTTGTATTTAGTTTATATTTTTGAGAATCTAGTATTGTCGATGATTAGCAATATTCTTTTTTTTTCTATACTTATATGTTTGCGGGTTTGCGATGCACTATAGTACGTACCAATATATTTAGAATAAAGCTGTGATCTATTCATTGGTTGATTTGTTTATTTTTGACTTGCTGGTTTTTATCTTCGACCTTGTGTAAGGTCCGGCACGAGGAATTGGATCTGAGACTAGGACCTGGCGCCCACTCCTTTTTTTTGTATTCTCTTTTAGCATAGCTGGAACCCTGCGACCCTCGCGGCGAGCTAGCCCAATTAGGCCGATAGTTACCAGCCGGCAAAATAACTAATATAACTTTCGCCAAAAGGTAAGGCCGACCGTCTATCTTCCCTGACAATAACTTCTTACCATAGTATAATAATATTTAACTAGATACATTAAATTAAATTGTATTAAAAACACGAAATAATAGAATGTAATGGCATTTATACAAATAAATTAATTCTTCTGACGGGGTGTTTCGCTCGCAGGCAATCGGGCAGTGGCACACTATTACGGGACAGCCTGTATGTACATTAGTTCTCTCGTCGCGTAGGCACCGCGCCGGTCCTGAACAGGTAATTTGACAGATTAGCGGGTCGCCAGTAATGGCGGACAACAACAATACACTTGGTCTTGAAATCGTTAAATAAACGAAACTGTGGTCAATATCAAACTAAATTGTGTGCATACCTAGTGCGTCTGGTGTTTTAGCGGTGAAATCCCTAGCGTTCAAGTGGCGGACGATGCATTTAATTTGTTTTACTTGCCAGCTGTTCTGCCGCCCTAGGTGAGTGAATTTTGCTTAACTATGCGCTGTTTCTTGCTGGCGAAGGCGGCCGCTGGGTTACCCTAGCTTCACGAGTGCGTGCTTATGGGTGGCGGCCTCGGGCTTATTCGACGGGGACTTCCGGTGCACGCTCCTCGGCCTCGGAGATGCTAAGCCGCTCCAGACGCAATTATCGGGCCTAATTACGTCTGCGTCGCTGTCCTGGTGCCGGGGAAATTTGCTTCGCAGACGGCGTCGTCACCGGCGAGCACGACTTGGCCTCCCGAGTGCCCAAGCTTTGGAGGGCGTCGTCGGCGAGTTCGGAGAGATTCTGCCTGTAACTAAGTGTTTGATGTCGTCGCCGTCGGGCCTGAGACGGCTCTCCAGGTCGCTGGGTGCTCGGGAAATGACACTGAAAAGTCGAGTGACAATCCAAGCGTCTGGAAGCTCGAGGAAGCGACGTTGGAAAGTATAGCAACAATCCGAACGTACAGGAGTTCAAAAGAATAACGTTGGAAAGTATAGCAACAATCCTAACGTCCAGGAGGTCAAGAGGATAACGTTGGAAAGTATAGCAACAATCCGATCGTCCAGGAGTTCAAGAGAAATAACGTTGGAAAGTATAGCAACAATCCGAACGTCCAGGAGTTCAGGTAACTAGTCGGGATCCTCTCGAAGAGTCCTGGGGACACTCCGGAGTGCATAGGCAAGACGAGATGACTGGGAAGGTTCTAGGAAATTTCTGTCTTGTCTGGGCTCCGAATTCCACTTTTATACCTGGTGCGGGCGTAATCGGAGGTTCGTATCTGGTCGCTGGAGCGGGGATTCGTGGTCTAGGTGCGCAGTGGTGTTGATGCGGTCGTTTGCGGTGACGTCACGTCGTACTCTCGGCGCGGCGTTCCGGTCTCTAACGTGGTGCAAGCCCAGGGAGAATGCGTGAAATTATGTTTAATTATTCGGACTCGCGTTCGAGTTGGGCCAAACGTTACAGTACCAGATAAATGGGCGCCACAAAATCCAACTCAGGAAAACCCACGCTCAACCGGACCTTGAGTGTCAAACGCAGCGAAGAATACTCAAATAACTATTTCTGGAAGCCACAACGCAGCGACAGACACAACGACCTACCTGCAATGCTCATACGCCACATCCGGGCCTCACCTTACATTGGTTATAACACAGGGACTCAGTCACCCTATAAACAAACATGCACGAGTTACAAGGAAAAAATCATAGGCCAGTGCAGTTAATACATCTATTGGGCCACTCCACGTGACCAAACAAACACCTTACAGTAGTATCGCTGTAAACGGCACGTAAGACAATTTATAATAACGACTTACGGGGTACACCCAGCTGGGAATCGCTCTACCTAAAAACTGCGACGCACAGCTGAGCTGAACAACAAATCCAAATCGTTCTAGTTAAAAAAGGAAAGTCGGCTTAGCATTAATAAGTGTCACTCGCAAGCATGAAATTTGTATTTGAGTTCGAGTCACCAGAGCGTACTGACTTGCAGCGCTGAACTATAACACACAAACGCTAAATTTCGTACCAGAGTGTACTATTGCATTAATCAAGCGTCGGGGGCCGAATTAAAGAGTTAATTGACACGAACAAACACTAAATTGCAGAACACAAACGTTAAATTTGCACTGGAATGTACTATTGCATTAATTAGGCATCGAGCACCGACTTAAAGGGTTAATTGACAAGAACAAACATTAAGTTGCAGAACACAAACGTTAAATTTGTACTGGAATGTACTATTGCATTAATTGTTGTACTAGAGTGTACTTGCACTAATTGTGAGGCAAGCGCAAACTTGAAAGGTTAATTTATAAAACATTCCGGCGAAATAGTCTATTGCACAGGTTTACCTTATTAGCGAGCTTGGCCTGCAGCTGACGATGGCATTCAGCACAGTGTCGGTATGTCGCTTCGCACCTGATGTGTGCGGCAGAAACGAAATGTTACGACGTTTTACAGAGTCCCCTTTCAAAGAGCGAATTGTGTCAAGGTCCCTTTGGCCAGCACATAGCTAACAGCGTAGCCGTTGGATGGGTAACTTCAGAAAAAGGATCCCGCCTCACAGCCGACGGCGGACATGGGCTTTAACGAGCCTGCATACTAACTGACACCTACAACGACTCGCAAACGGACTTCGCCACATCACCACACGAATGCACACCAACGTATCCAAGCAGCGTCTGCCTCGCAACTCAATTAAAATCGTCCCAGAAAAACACTCTGCTGTAGCAGCACAACTCGCAATGTCAACTCTCTATCCGGCGGCCCGGGGCTGAATGACTCGACCGCTCGTGACCACAGCTGTCGCCTCACGAGATCTGCTCCGGCCAATCACAGCGCAAGGCGCGATAGAGTTGCTAAGCGCGTCATCGCTCGCCAGCGAAGCAAGCAGATGCCATCCTTCTTGCACTCACGAGATAAATTTTAAATAACTTGAAAATCAACTCTCTTACGCCTGCTGCGGCATGCAGCTGCAAGAAACAACGATGCAAGGGGTGTACAAAGTTTACGACTTGTTATGCTTGATGTTAAGCGTTGCAGTATTATGCCATGAACTATGCCTAAAATGGACTCGAAATACAGGCGGACTCACCAATTATGTACCAAAACTGTTTTAAAGGTTTTTTTGTAGATAATTAAATTACTGAGAAATATAAAATGGCCTGACAACTTTAATTCCACCGTTGAGAAAGGTTCATTATATGTTTCTAAATCTTGCGATGAGTCTATAGATTGGAATGTGTCTGGTGTTACTACTGTATCATTTCCTTTGCTGTTATACAAGTTTATGCAATGTAACGCTAGCGTATTTGCTATTTATTTTGAAGATGTTATTAGTTCGTTTTGAGGAGATTTTAGAGCTTTAATTGTGAAATTTGAGAAATGTCCTTTTATGCTGCGAATTTTTTGCCATACCTCTTTAACTGATGTTTGGGTATCTATAGAGCTAACATAGCTTTTCCATGACTCTGCCTTACTGTTTCTTATTGTTCTTCTAGATACCTATGACTCGACATTTTTTGAAGCGGATTAAATTTTCTACAGTTTTATGCTTTTTGTAGATATCGAAAGCTTTATTTTTGTCTAACTGCCTGAAAGCATGATTTATTCCACCATGGAATTTTGTACTTATATGGAGAGGTATTCTTCACAGGAATGGTTTCTGAGGCGGCATCTAGAATGTTCTGTATGATTGTAAATGTTAAATGGTCGATATCCTCTTCATTAGTAAAAGTCGGAAGAGACCTTTGAAGACATAATTTGTATTCTTTCCAATTGGAGTTGTCAATTTTCCAATTAGGTAAAGTTACGTTGCTTTCCAGGTTAATAGAAGTATTAGTTGATAGATGAATTGGGAAATGGTCACTATTATATGTATAGATTATTGTCTACAGTCCATAATATTAAAGGTGCTATTTGAGCATGGCAGAGTGACAGGTCTATTGCAGAGAAATAATTTGTTGCTGCGTTAAAGAGGATAGCACGTCCGTCATTTAGAAATATTAGTTGATCGAATTTGTCAATGGTTTTCTCGATTATTCTTCCCTTATTGTTGGTGCGTTCGCTGCTCCAGAGCAGGTTAGGGCATTAAAGTCTCCTACTAAGATGTACGGAGGGGGTAATTGTTTGATAACCTCTTCTATTTCGGAATAACCAAGTGAATAGTCCGGTGAGATATATATATATATATATATTGCAGATGGTTAACTGACGTGAGAGCTTCTAGATTAGTATTTAGTTGGACGGGTTGATAGTAAATATTGTCTTCAACGCTTATACTGACACCCCCACTAGCGTGTGTGGTGATTCTGCATTTATTTATTAGATTATAGCTTTTGATAGTTATTGGTTTACCTTATTTGAAGTGTGTTTCCTGAAGGCATATAATATTGGGTTGATGATTTAGTAATAGAATTTGTAGTTCCGGTAGATGAGTAAAATATCCGTTGCAATTGAATTGTATTAGATTAATGATTATTGTTAGAAACAAGAATCTGAGTTTACTTGTTGCGACTCAGATGGAGAGGTTAGATCTGTTGTATGTCCGTTGGATCAAGTTGTTTTTTGATATTGCTAATTATTCTCGTAAATCTGTATTTAATTTTACGATGTGTTAGTGTACTGTAAAAATCTTGGAGCGTAGCAAGAAGGAGTTCTAGGTTGCTCATAAATTTCTCGGCGGTTCGTAAGGGATTTAGTGCCGCATATATATCAGCTATAAAATTTTCAAATTCTATATATGAAAAGGTATATTTTTTGTGTTTGTCTATTTCGATTAATTGTTTTATCGGTTCAAGTAATTCTTGTAGTGTCGGTTCATTCTGGTTTGTGTCGGTTTTTGGTTTGTTTAGACCAGGGGTTTCTTTTTCTTGGTTGAAGCGTTTGCTTCTTCATAAGATGTTTGGATTATTTCTGATTCGTTATCTTTTTGACATTCTCTATTAAGTTTGTTTAAATTTATAAAACCATCAGGATTATCGTCTATTGTTTCTGCGGTAGAAGTAGATGGTGGCGGCCGTTTATTACTGGGTAACATTATTTATTGAACTATTTCTTCAGTATAGAAATCACACTTGGAAGCAATATGTCCTGATTGATTGCATTTAAATCATTTAGGTTCTTCAAACTGTAAGAAAATACGGTAAGAGATAGGTGATTTTCCAGTTGAATACTTTTAAAATGGGTTTCTTTTGTTTTTTTTATATTTTTTTATTAACTCCTATTTCAAAAACAACACCCGGTATATTATTACATTTTTTAATTCAGCTTGAAATTCTAGAAAAAAATTGTCTCTTCAACTAACTCTCTATTTTGTAGCGTTTTTGTAGAATTTGCAATATTTCGAAAATTTTTGACAAATGCTTAGAAATTAAAAATCAAATTTTTGGCTAATTATAACATCACTGTAAAAGGAAGTTGAGTGAGTATCACACCAGATTTTTTACCTGAGAAATACATCAAAGTAGTAATTTGCACATACCTCAGGCTTTACCGTTGACGAAAGTGATACTCAAGAGATGTAGGATAAATGTTGCAAAACAAAAAAAGGGGCCAACGAAAAATGCATTATATTTAAGACAGCCTCCACGCAAGGACGCTAGGAGTACTCCATGGCGCATGTAGGGAACGGGAAATGTGCTTGCAATATTCTTCCAAACATTAGAATAGCGTTCGCAGCCGCTGCCGTTCGAATCGACCGCCGGTAATTTTCCTTTTAATTTGAAAATTGATGTTATTTGGATTATCAAGTGTTTTCTTTTATTATTTCAGTATTATGAGAAACGTGAATGCATTTTTACCCTTAGTTTTCTTTGATTTTATAAATTATTTAGTTTGACAACGTCCACTTGCGAGAGTTCTGAGTAAATGCATAAGTATGTTATGTTATGTTATGTTAATTTATTGGTGTTAGGTATACATAGTATTTACACAAGTCAGAATAATATAAATATAATATACGTACAAGACAAATCAGGTAAAAACAGGTAAAATAATCAAATCTTAAACGCTAGAAAGGTGCAAGGTCGCCAATGCGGGCGCAGAACTCTTCGTAGCTGTAAAAAGCGTGCTTTACCAGGAACAATTTTATTGTTGCTTTAAATTTATTAATTGACATCATTCGGATGTGCGGGGGTAACAGATTAAAAAACTTTGGTGCGTGGTACAATGGCCCGTTTCGGCTTTTATTGAGTCGGAGGTACTCAATACAGATATTATCTTTATGTCGAGTATCAAACCTATGCTTGAATTTGGGGTAACCGCCGACGTGCTCCCTTGCATATACCAAACATTCATATATAAACATGCACGGGAAAGTAAGTATTTTTCTGTCTTGAAAAACACGTCGGCAATCCTCCCGAAATCCAAGCCCGGCGATTACTCGAATTGCCCTTCGTTGCAGGCCAAAAATCCTGGCACTATCGGCACAGTGTCCCCACGCTAATATAGCGTATTTAACTTGCGAATGAAACAGCGAGTGATACGCAGTAACGACTACCTTTGAAGAGACAATTTTTACTAGGTTTCTTAAGACAAATATGTTTTTCGAAAGTTTTTTTGCTAAGTACTCAACATGAGTTCGCCATGTTAGCGTGGTGTCAATATATACACCCAAAAACTTAACTTTTTCTGGGTTTTCAAAATCCGTGTTGTTACGAAGACTAAAGATCATTTTTTCCGTCTTTGCAGCATTATATTAAGAAAGAGACTAACATAAAAAGTTCTTATTTGTATACCATAATCCCACTATTACTAAGTGAGCACAAAAAGGGCAGCCGTGCAGTTCGTTATCTGGAATTTAGGCGCCAACGATAAAACAATAAATGCAGTGTGCAATAATTCGATAAAAGAACCCCAAAGTGATTAGCCCGTAAGGTCACAGGTGAGATGTAACATGAACACTCCCGCCAAGACAACAAACAAAACCAGATAAATAAAAATCAACTTTTATTTTCCAAATTGTAAATAAAGTAATGACTAGTTTTGAAACAAAAATTATTAAAACTATTGACGATATTGTAGACAATTCCATTCCTTAAGTAATCAGTCGTATATCCTATGTAAGATTTTAATATTGGCAACATATTAACGAATTCACTTCAAACATCAATATTATCACTAGATCACAAAATAAATTATTATTAAATAAAATCTGCCGGGGTCGGTAGCTTAGTGGTAAGCATCCTGACTACTGATCTAAGGGTCGCGAGTTCGATTCCCGGTCCCGGTGAGGTTTTCAAAAATAAAAAAATGCAGATGAAAGCTTCTACAGAATGCCATCATTCGGAAGTGATGTAAAGCCGTGGGTCCCATGTTACTACGATGTGTAGCATGTAAAAGATCCCTTGCTAGGGTTGGAACTCCTTAGTCTCGGCAAAATTCTAAGTAGGACTTTGACCATATGACCAAAGCAGTCGGTGTCTAAGGTACCTGGTACTCTGCATGCCTAGACCTTGTCCATTAACAAACAAACAAACAAACAAACAAATAAAATCCCTCGCTTTAGTTTTGTACTTTTCTTTGAGATTGATTTATAGTTGACCACATTTACGAAGGTTTTCGTTGCTTAGTAAAAATATCCCATAAAAAATTTGCATTTTGGATATAATAAGTAATTATTTTCTTCGTACGTGTAGCAATCATATAAACCGATCAAAACAACAATAACTTGATAAAATAGTTCACAGTGTGCAATAATTCGATAAAAAAAACGGGCAGGGGTTAGCTTGCTCCAGTAAAATCACTGGCGAAATTTGAAACACGACCACACTGCCGTCATTGTATTTAACAAATTTCAATCAAAATTATGAATAGTTTTGGAATAAAGGTCACTAAAAATATTGAAGATACTGTAGAAAAATAAATTTCGTAAGTAATCAACCGTATACTTTCGTGAAAGCTATTGATAGCGGCAAAATATTTACTAATCCTACCAAAACATCCCTAACTAACTGGAGTAAAGTATTAATTATTATTAAAGTATATCTTGCAACTGCATATCGAGCTCTGATTTGAAAATAATTGATATTTTACCGGTTTTGTGGATGTTTTCGTTGCTTAGTAAAAATAATATTTTTTAAATAAAAACTTGAGATAGAATAAGTCATTTATAGCTATTAACATATCTAGGAATGTTATGAGTATCATAACTGCCGCAAATGTTGTATTGAAGTCCGAGCTCGCGGAGCGAGGATTTTAAAACATCTAAGGCTGTTATGATTCATAACGTCTGTGATTTGTTCAATAGTTTATCGGTTGCTGTATGGTTATGGTTGCCATGTACGGTAATGGACTAGATCAGTTATGATTTACTTACCAGCCTACTTTTGTATATGTAAACAAGGGATTAATATCCTGCAACCGATAAATTAAATTAACTGCATCACAAGTCTAGTTTATAAGGATATTAATTGTTATTAATAATAACATAAGGTGTAGCATATCACTTGCATGATTTTAGAGCAAGAGCAAGAATTTTTCCTCACGATTACTGGACATTTTAAAACCTAGCAATATATTAATTTGACTAATATAAGCCCACTATTACTAAATACGCAATACGCAAAAAGGCCAGCCAGCAATTCGTTATCCGGTATTTAGGCGCGAACCCGGCCGGCACCACAGATTTTGGCAACGGTGTCGGGCTTACTAACGTACGCTTAAAATAGTTAAATATATAAATGGGTTCCATAGAGTACCATTTCTATATCTGGGATTCACAGGGACACGTTTATACCTAAAATCTGCATTTCTTAGAAATCTTTACCCCTCTGTGAATGCCTCGACTGGTGTTATGGAACGAAACAAAAATATGTAACCCATTCTCTTCTAGCTTGTTTCCTTAGGCCGGGATCATCAGCGGCCCGAAGACCTATCGGGCTCAATAGCATACCGTTTATAAGTATATATATATATATATATATATATATATAAAGATAGTCCCTCTCACAGCTTGTGTGGTTACATACACAGTAAAATGTTTGACTGGGATAGGGTTTGGAAAAACTCCAATCTCAGTGCTACGCACAGGTACCAAGCTTTAATGGTTAGATTGAATTAAAACCACTTGTATGTTTCGCCTGACGTTTCGTTTTTATTCAAAACTTTATCAAAAGCTAACACCTTGTGGACCAAAACACATGTGTTTTGGTCCACAAGGTGTTAGCTTTTGATAAAGTTTTGAATAAAAACGAAACGTCAGGCGAAACATACAAGTGGTTTTAATTCAATCTAACCATTAAAGCTTGGTACCTGTGCGTAGCACTGAGATTGGAGTTTTTCCAAACCCTATCCCAGTCAAACATTTTACTGTATATATATATATATATATATATTTTTTTTTTTTGTTTTGGGTGCAGAAACGTCGTTTTAGTTATTGGTGTCACATAGTGGTTTTTCGCGTATATATATATACCCAAAACGTTTTGCACACAATATGAGCAACTGGCACCCATATATGTTTCTTATGTATATGTTCGTTTTGACGCCTTATATATGGGTTTGTTATAATAATATATCCTAGTTTAGACTAATCAGCAGTGAGAAGCCGGAAGCATGTCAACACAGCAGTAGTATTGGTCATTTTAAAATAATTGCGAGCTTATCGTGGCTTTCAAGCGGACAATATAATATTCTGTTGCTCTCCAGTGTTTCCATGACAGCAATAACAACAACACAGAATTTAATGTATTTTTTATTGATACATAAAATAAAAATAGCTGTTGATATTGATACACAAAATAAAAAAATAATTTTAAAAAGTTTTTAGTTTCGTTAAGTATGTTTTTTTAAATGTTGGATTTTACTCTTTATTTGATTAACGGTTCTGTCAGATTTTAAATATTTTTTGGCAAATTTTTTAATCTCATCTCCCGATGGATAGGAAGAATTATTGACGAGAAATTTTGAAAAATGCCTTTTAATTAAATTTATTTCGCATGAGGACCAAGTCTTCCTTTTAATCGACGGGCGTGGTTTCTTGGATGAAGGAACTTCGTCGCTTAACTTGTCATTGTCCTCTGAATCCGCTCTACAATGCCGGTTCTCCTTTGATGCTGACGATTTTGTTTTACACGTTTCAACCTCCTCTTCTTCGGAAGTTAATACCGAATTTTCCTCGGTGTTTTCGTTGGAGTCTTTTCCTAAACAAAAAAACGCATTAGTTTCACAATTTGAAATTGTCCCTTCACATTATTTCTCTCCTAAGAGGCCTATGAACAGAAAACAACTCAACCATTTTTTCCTGTTATGATTATGAAAAAAAGTAAGTCATGTTTTGAAAATTTTGAAAGAAAGAAAAAAATATAATATCAAATTTCTTACCGCTATTTAACGCTATTTTACAGTTGCTAGGGGTCTGTATGTTTTCATCTTCTGCTTCAGAGTCAGAAGAAGCTGATAACACGGGTTCATCAATCTGTATATCAATCTCATCCAAACGTTTGTTCTTGCAATCAAGAAGTTCTTCCTTTTCCAGTTTTAACAGAATTTTTGGAACTTTTGCGATCATCATAATATCCTTTGGCAATCTATAAAATTCCCTGTGGGTTTTTTCTGTATGACCCATAAAAGATGCCAACTGCATTTTGTCGCAAATCCATTAGTTGCATCATGGTGGCAATATGCTTACGTAATTTAGAGCTTCGAATTAATTTAGGTTGTTTTGCACCACACTCTTTTGAATATTTACTTTGAATGTAGCAACCATTTATCCATTCGTCAACGCTATTGGAATTAGTAAAAAAATATTTGTTTGATGACTCAACGTATTTAATTCGTTCAGTTACCAAAGTGTCTACAAATTCCTGGACGTCTGGTGGTATCAATACTAACAAATCTTTCGAACCTTTTCCAATAGTATGTATTTTTTTGTAAAGTTTAGTTAGAATCCGTTCTGTTTGGCTTAAAGCTTCTAAGACCTCATCTTTTTGTTCGATTGTGTCCGGTGCGGTTACGTCGGTAAGTTCAATAAATTGAATATCTCCTACTCGTCTCCTGTTGTGTACGAGAACTAATATAAATGTTGCCTCCACCAGAATGTTGTACTGTGCTATATTTGTTTGCTCTTTTAAAATTGTAACGGCATTTGCTGCTTTCTTTATGCAATACTCTCTTAATTTCATAACGTCTTCCGTAAGAGGAAGCAATTTTTTCGAATTGTCTCTTGATTTTTTGATAGTCAGATCTTTTAGAGCAAGGCTACCTATTTCACGTGCCCAATTGTTTTCTATTATATCGAGCAAAATTTTTAACTGCTCTAAGATACATGAAGAGTTGTTTAAGGACTCCTTTGTTATAATTTGATCTTTTTACATATGAGGTATGTAGCAATGTCGATTAAATCTTTCAATGTCTTTCCTTGGTGCAACGCATAAGATGCAGCCCCATATGTCCTATCATTATCTGAAAAATTGCTTGCGAGTTTTACTGCTTCCACAAGGTAATCGATGTATTCAGGTTTTAGGATATATGTAAACATAACTTAAATCAATGTTATACAGGGTGTTTCCAAAAGACGAACGATAAAATGTCCCGCGACAAGTACGTGATAGAGGTTTTTTGACGTTTGATATCATAAAATGGTTTCATATGTTCAGAATTACCCAAAAAAGGTCCAATCATGTAGGACGAACAGTTTTTGAGAAAAAATAGGTTTAAGGTGTTACTGCAGAATGATTTTTAACACCATAAAAAGTTCTTCCGTAGTGGTAGGCAGTGAGTAAAATTGTAATTTACCCTGTAAATTCTGAAACTGTTTACCGTAATTTATAGTAATTTACCATTTTTTGATTACCGAAAATTACGTCATAAATTACCGGTAAATTACCGAGAAATTACGGATAGGTAAATAATTACGAACATCATATTCAACTTTCCTTGAAATCTGAAACAAAATCGCTTGCTGCGTTGGCGGCGATGGCGCTTATATTTTAGATTAGACAAAACAATCTTGCCCTTGGCAAATCTGCAGTGCAAAAATTGCAATCGTATCTTATTTTATTTTTTAATTGTGCTGAGATTTGGGTTTATTAATTACGCACGTTTAGGTTCTAGTTATTCAAGTCTCAAGGGTGTGTGTGTACTAACATGATTGTGTTCTGTTCGTTGGTAGCGGTAGATTACTGAACCCGCTTTTATTTTTATTACAATGTAAGTACTTACCTAAGTATTACCTGCATAATTTTTCATAGTTTTCTGATATTTATGGTATCGACGGACTATCATTACCGTTGATGTTTATTAACTTGTATTCCAGATAAATAATGGGTAGGAAAGATAATATTAAAAAAATGTACTGCAAGCTTTTGTTGAAGCAAAAACTGTTAATTAAAAAAAAATTACCGGTGCAAGTTTTGTGGTCAAAATTATGCAATGAATGTGACAAGGATGTCAACGCATTTAATTCAAAAATGCATTCGTTGCCCCAAAAATTTAAGACATTCCCTACAAAATGAATCCAAGGCAAATAACCCTAAAATTCATAAAGGTAGGTCCTACGATTTGTTTATGGTTATTTGTTATTTTTTTAAAAATTAATTTATATTCAGACATACCAAACCTTTTTGGAAGAGATACACAGACAGAGAGTGATAGTGACTCAGATTCGGTAAATCAGAATAGAAACAGTACGACTAGAATGTCAATTGCCTGCTGTAATATGGTGGAAATCACTGTGTTCAACAACAAAGTTAAGTAAAGTAGCTTCGGAAATTTTAAACTGTCCCCCCACTTCAGCAGCCACGGAACGATCATTTTCTACATTCGGGAATACACACACACACACAAACGTAACAGATTGACTAATGATAGGACTGGAAAATTGGTTTATATACAGAATAATTTAAACCTTTTCGAAAATAAAATTCTAAAGAGAGAGAGAGAGAGAGAGTCGGAAGTTTTCACTTCATCAGAAGAATCATCAGATTATTCGGATTCGGATGTGAACATACTAGAACCAGAACCAGAAGCAGAAGAGCATTAACAATTATGTATTTGTTTTTTATTATGAAAGTATAGTGTATGTGTTTAATTTAGTTTTAGCATTTACATTGTCTTGTATTGTGCGGTTGTGCCTACATTCTACATAATGTAAACGTATAAAAATAATTATTGTTTAATATGTACTGTTTTATTTTCAATACAATCACGATGAAATAGCATGTATTGTACTTCTTAAGTAATAACGCTATAATCCATTTCTTAATTTTCTATTAATGTTCTAAGTATAAATTACTAGATAATTTACTAAAAAAGTGTAAATTACCTAGTAACTTACCAAGTATATAAATTACCAGGTAATTTACCAAAAATATATATTACCAGAGAATCTATTCCGGTAAAAAAAAACGGTAATTTACCTTGGTAAATTACCAAAAAAATATATTACGGTAATTTTACATCACTGGTGGTAGGTCACACCTTACGTAATTTTTCTCACTACTGCAGGTTAAGAGTGCATAATTTTTAGACATATACAGTTTTAATGATGTAACAATAAATTGATAAAATCAATACTATATTATACATGTTGGGATATGGCAGTGTGCTTTCAAATTTCACTTTAAATTATTATTAATAATAATTTTAAGTGAACATTTATTTATTAAAGTGTTCGCAATTTATTTTATAAATAATATTAAAATGTGTCAATTTATTGTTACATTATTAGAACGGCGTCGGCGAATGTCCAAGGTATTCCCTCTTGGAGTACCCTCTCTTAATAGCGGTTTTAATTTATTTCATGTGAAGTTTGATCGTGAAGATTTTTTGAGAGAGATGACAGTTTCCGATTAATAAATATTTTGTTAAAACTACTATAATATCTTAATGTGTTAATTATTATAAACTTGAAGAAATGTTTTAAAAACAGAATTTTCAAACAATTACAGGTTATTTTGAACGGGTTATAATCATGTAATTTACATTTATGCTTAAAAAGTAAGTTAAAAATAACCTATAATTATCTGAAAATTCTGTTTTTAAAACTATATAGGTACTATACTTAGCAAGAATGGTTACAATAGAGTGAGAAGTTGTAGGTATTTGTTTTTTAGCTTGAATTAACAAACGAGCGCATTCTCGCATTTTATTGCGAGCGACGGTGGTTCGTTTCTTTATATTCTTAGCTGTTTGCAAATAGCGTACGCCAAACTCCAAAATTATGGAATCCGATATTACGGCTTTTCCGATGTCGTCCAACCTATTAATATTTCATAAGAATATACTTTCGAAAGCGGTGTGGGCTATAGCAAGGTTTATAAAAATTTCAGCAAGCATAGTATGTCACTTAAGTAACAACTTAGAAACGAAAGAGGATAAAAATAACGTACTTACCTCAATTTTTTTACGAGTTCCTTTCTTAAAGCGTCATTTTTTATGTAATTCTGGTAGTCTGCCTGTAAAGACAGAATAAACGATTCTACTTTGGGATGTGCATCATTTTTTCGGTCAGTCTCAGTATTAGCAATAAAACATTTTTTATTATGTCTAACTATATACGTGTTTCTAAAGTACGCTTTACATTTTGCACATATCATGTAGTTGGAATCATTTACTTTGTCTGAAAATATTTTCGTACATTTTTTAGGAATGATTGTTTCATTTCTTCTTTTCAGTTTCAGGTTTCCGTTGTTTCTAATTGCCCTTATTAAACTTTTCTTGTCTTTTGCACCTATTAAATATGAAAACATAAAACATGTAATAGGAGTATCACGATGCCAGAGGTTGACTTACTTTTTGCATCCAGCAATAATTGAACTGTTGGTTTTTCTTTGTGTCTTTGTTGTAAATGTCTCGAAAAATGTTTCGACGTTACGAACGATTCACAAAACGTACAATATGTTTTTTTGTATGTTTTCTTGTCACCATAATACTTTGGTTTGACCATAGCATCTACCTTTTCAAGTATGTTTTCAGGTACTATGTCTTCTTCGCTAGTGATTGTGGATTCCGACTTGGTAAAATCCGCAGTAAATGGCTGCCAATCGCGATCATTTACTTGATCGTCATGGCTTTCCTCATCATTATTATCGGATAAAACTATAAGGAAATTTTAAGAGTCTCAATTTAAAACAGATCTAAAAAATAACAACAATTTATTAAAAAATAGATAAATACCATCGTCTGCATTAATTGGATGCAAAATCGTCAAATCCTCGTTTCCATTGATGCTTGGTTCATAACCAATGTTAATCATGTCTACGATTACCGGTTGTGGCGGTTGCAAGGGCATTACATCTTCGTCTGTATTGACGTGTAATTTAATTGGTTGTAAAACCGTCAAATTCTCGTTTCCACTGATTCTTGGTTCATAGCCAATGTTAATAATGTCTACGATTACCGGTTGTGGCGGTTGCAAAGCCATTAAATCTTCGTCTTTATTGACGTGCGATTCAACAATATTATAGTCCTCCTCTTCTATTGTAGTTGTCTTCAACCAATTCTGAACTTTTTCGTTAATACTTTTAAACTAAAAAAACGAAAATTATTTAATTTTAGCCTTTCTTTAGACTTCCCGTGGAGAGTATTAGGCTCTAGTATATTGTTTTACTATAAGAAAATATGTCACTTTTTACTTCTCTCAGTAAAACATGCAAATTTTTCTTCAAACACGTGAATAAAAAAAGAATTAATGGGATTTTTTTTTATTAACGAGCAAACGAGGGGCGAATCTCAATGGTAAGTAGGTCTACGGTACCTGTGACAGTAGGTGTACAAGAAATTTGAAAAAGTTTCACCCCCTGATTAAAAATATTATTAGTTATTATAATTTAAAATTGTTGAGATTTTCGTGTACTTCAAAAATAAACATACAACACTATTGTATGTAACGAAGTAAATCTTTAGAGGCGTGTCTTGAGTCATTTTAAATGACATGTTGATCTCAGTTTAAAGAAACACATTTTTGTGCTAAAAGCTTTGCAAAATTTTTGAAATAATAAAAGCTGGACAATTGGACGTGCTTACGCAGAAATGGTTCGACCCACGTAAGTAAAGTTTTGAGAAACATGTTTAAAAATTTTATGGTGTACAATGTTTTGGGGACCATAATTAGTGTATTTCGAATGAATCATTCGTAATATTCGATTGCTCGTATGTCTCGAGATACTAAAAATTAATTTGAATGATTTCAATATTTCGAGTAACTATTCGGTTTTCGAATTATTATTTCGTATTCGCGATTTGTTTAATAATTTCCAAATATCGTTCATTTTCGTTTCAATCGTATTGCATTACGCATCTCGGCATCTCGCAACTACGACTGATGATGCCATCAAAATATTTCGAACAGCGAACGCTGTCGATTTCAGTATACTTACGTTTGCACTTATGCAGGCTAGAGCTAGAGATTATATACCGTAGATACGCTTCGTTTGATTTTCTTTTGCTTTGTCTACACTGCAAGCTGTGGGTCGCGGCGGTATCAAATCAAACGCCCGAACATGTGTTCAATAGCGCCGAAGTGAATTATTTGAATTTGGAGCAGGATCGGCTTAAGTTTATTTTTATTTGGAAATAAACAAAAAAGTATTGCTATTGTATTCAAATATACAATTACATTGCTATACAGCAAATAAAGTTATATTAGTAGGTAATTATATTTTTCAAGTAAACAATAGACAACAAGAGTACATAAAAAGCAAATGAAACTATTAATAGAATTTTATATAAAATATAAATACCTAATACAATAAAAAATTAAATTCATTCTTTCACTAAGTAACTAAAATTCATTGTTTGGTTAAGTAAATCAAAGGAAATTCAAGTAAACAAGTACAAAACAATATCATTAATCGCTAGGAGAGAGACGAGACTACTCTCAAACGCGCAGTCCTGAGTTTGCAGGTAAACATTCGACTATTCGAAATTCCAGTATTCAGTTATCAATAACACTTCCAACTTCAAGGAGATAGGAGAATGCAAAATCTGAGTAAAGCCTAATAAACGCCGAATCGCTTTTAAATTTTTTATTGCAGTTATATAGGTGGACTAACGTAATAATAGAACATCATCAAGAACGCAATACAATTCTCAACAAACACAAAAAACTAAGATTTATCCTTGACATGAAGTAAATTTGTTATTCTACAAATTGGCAAACACAACTACACTTTAAACTAAACCGTGTCGTTACTTTATGTTTTAAAATCCTATTTCGCTTGCGATTTTTTTTCCTTTTACAATTGTCTAAATGAAGAAATTTTATAGAATACGTAAATTGGACAAAGAAAAATTTCCTCATTTCGACATCTCTAAAAGAACATTTATAGGATTTTTGTAACAGTAAACAGGGTTAGGTTAGAGTTTCTAGAAGCCATGTAAATAGATATTAATTAGAATTGAAAAATATTTCTACTAAAAAGCACCTTGCATAAAAAACGTAAAAATTGTGCAAACATACTACTTTTCGGTAAATAATTAAAAATCTAAAGTAATTAACATTTTATATTATTTTCACCAATTATAAATCTTTAAAATGTTCACATAAAAAAATTAAATTTTAATATTAAGTCTTGGTATGTGAAATTTCGAAAAATATTTAAACAATTTTGTTGTAATATTTACTTTTGTGTTCTTGGGGCTGTTGGAAAATATGCTATCATTTCATTTGTATTCGTATAATTATGAGCTTTCGACTAAACCAGCCACTGAAATATAATACGTTCTAAATTTAGCACAAAATCGGAACGAGTCCCAAATCAATTTACAGCCGAAGGGCTGTTTTTAAGAATCGGCCGGCGTTTTAGCAGGTAGATTTAAATTATGGAAAGGCCTTTAGCCGAGAATTCCCATATTTGGAATGTTGTGAACCCGAAGTGACCGAGGGTTGCATTTTAGAATGCGAGGGTGCTTATGTGTTTTGGCAGGTAGTCTGTAGGCGAGATCGCACATGTGTGGACGCGAGCCTAATTCTCCGCGAGTGTGTGATTCCGCCGCGATTATGTTTTGAAGTGAAATGAATTGTAGATTATAATCGAGTGAATAAAACGATGAGGTCTGTAGTATCTAAATAGAATACTAGTGCCTGCGTAGCTTAGTAAATGTAGCTATTGTACAGCGAAGACGAACATTCGATAGTGATTCGTACTGATGCTGATTGTAGATCGCTTTGTTAATTGGATCGCTGTTAATTGTCGCAGAGGGCGCTCTCGTACCTGGGTTAATGGCCATCCGGCGAGATGGCCCACGACCCTTGACCTGATAAGCATTGTGCTTTTCAGTGGCCCCAGTTAGCGCGACTGGGGGGCTTTTGGTAAAGCTCAATTCCCAATGATGCCTTGTACCTGTGCCTTTTACAGTCCATGCGGCCACTGTAACTGCGGGTACACTGACATGGGTTGTACCCATTGATGCCGTTAACGTTCGGTTAAGGCATACTAGATGCAGTAAGCATCCGAAGTTTCAGGATATTACAGGCACATCATCGAAGGTGCACCGAAGCATATACCTGATGATAGCTTCTTCGAGATGCGGCGCGGGACGACGCGGGGGGCCATACGACCCCCTGTAGGTATTATGTAATGAGCACATTGCTGCTAAAAGCTGAATGTTTGTTGTTTTGCTTGCATGACTGAGTGAAATTGGCTGGGTTTATGTTCGCGGACGGGCGTGTGTGACCACCTGCTATATGAAAGGACTCGCTGTTCGCCTTGCACCCCCTAGTATCATGTTTCTGATTTACAACCCAGACTACAGGGGCGTTATGAAATTTCTGGTAAGTCGCCAGTTCTAGTAAATTTATGAATGTGAACCCATCTGAATCCAGGAAAGAAATACATTAGCCCGAGGCATCGAAAAGATGTGCCTACATTTAGTCAGAAGCGGGGATGGATCGGATTACATTACATTACTGGCGACTTTAACCCTCTAAGTTTAGAGATTTATATTACCATTCGGTTCGGTCCTGATCATTTCACTTAACTGCCAACCTATTAATTAATTGGGTGCATTGTACTTTGCAATTTAAATTTTGACTGAGCCCATAGTATCATAGTTATAAAATCAAGTGGTCTTTAACTGCTTCTCAGTTGTTTATGGGTTGATGAGTTAATTACCTGCAGCATCCCAACAACAGTTGAGGGCTGTCTGCCTTATTCGAAATTATTCCAGTTACGGCAGGTAGTAGTACAGATATTTGTGGTAGACGAATTGTTAGTGTTGAGACTAACTGAATATGATTCATGATTTAATTAATTATGTTGCTTCGGTCGAATGTACCTTGCAATATGTCACCTGATGAGGAGATTGATTAGTCGATTAGAACTAATGATGGAGCTTTTATGGGTTTTCTATACGAATGTTCAGCTAATTATTTAACTGATTCAGATGTCAACACAAATTTTAAATTGTGAAAATGAATGAGGAGATTAAATTTCATACTGAAACGCCAACAACTTCTTAGCCCAAACAATGGTGACGGAACATTTACAAAAAGCTTAAATTACATTAGTTTGCACCTTTGCGCGTGCAATAATTGAATGGTCGGATAATCAAGTATTCGAGTGAATCAAATGTTCGGATGGTTGAAGTAATTCAATTCCGAGTCATTAAATTTTACTTATTCGAAATTTATATGGGACGAGTAGAAAAACAAAAACGGCGAGACGTGTTTGAGATATCTTTGTGAAAAATTGGTTCTTATGCGTTCTTGTAGTTTGACCGCGGGTGAAACAGCCTCCCGCTAAATTAACGGGTTAACTGACAGAATCGTACTCGTATAGACTTCTGCTAGAGCGGGGACGCATAGGACGCCGGAATCATTGCTTGCTTTTTGAAAACTTTTCGGGATGAGATGGCAAGCAAGTAATCGCATTGATAATCGTATCGGTATGGCAACAGAGAATTTTCAAGCTGTCGGAATAATTACCAACGGCGTGAATATGACGACATAGGTTACAAGAAAATCAAACTGTACTGCTTTGTGTGTAAAAAGGAAAGGCATTTTTCCAAAAATTGTCAAAATTGTAAACTACAACGCGAAAAATTTAATCCATGTGTTACAATATTCCTTCTAGCGAATCGGGTGTTTGTAAAATAGAATTCTTTGAACAATTCAGTCATTACTTTTAAAAAAAATTATTTGTACAGCCCTGTATATGTAGCAAGTACGTAAATAGGTTATCTGGATTAGTTACTTTCGTGTACATATTTATGTTGGGTGTTTAGTTAGAATTTATTCCTATTAGTCAAGTCCTCTTATGATCTCAAGCCTTTGAATTCGAAAACCGAGGGACCACCCCAAATATTTTAAATCCTAATTCTGCGAGAACATAAATATGTGGATTTGGACAGCCGTTGTAATTTAATACGAGTCGTGAGGCCAGTGGCGTAGCAACCATCGTTGCCGCCAGGAGCGCTTTAGAATTTTGCATCCGTATTTCACTTAGTGTTAGAAAAAAATTCATGAACCATTTGCTGTGATCGTTTTAGGTTGCAAATTTCCAGAAGGTATGCCTGGGAATTAGAATTTTATGAGAAAAATGAAAGCACTTTTGTGATCATTTAATTTTAGCGCACCTCAAAATTTTGCACCAGAAGCCCGTGCTTCTTTGGCTTCTGCGATTGTACGCCACTGCTATTCTGGTCAGGTTGACGATTAACCCTGATATACGCATAAAAGCATACCATGATGTGATAGCGCCAATTATTGTATTTTGCGGAGGGCTACATTTACTCAAAACAAATTTGATGACAGAAGCAAACGCTAATGCTCGTATTGTACCAGACCAGATACTATACAGCAATGAATCGCTCTTGTTGGGCGGTTGGTTACAGACCAGAAAGAGAAAATATATTTTAATTTTGAAAGGCTACCGATCGTTGTCAGTTAAATATAGAACTTTCGACGTCAGGGAGCAGTCCATTCCCAGAAATAAAATTACATTAGGGGTAAAAGAAATACTGTGGTAATGTGGTGTGTCAGGATGCTGTGACATCACATATATGTAACCACCAAAGCCAGTAACCTGGGCTGCTAGTATTTATATAATAAACAGTTTGAATTCGCATTTGTGAACTAAGTTAGTTGTGTTTCGTTGAACGCAATTGAATTCATATGACTTGCTATCCTACCGGATAGAACTAGTAGCAGTTTACATATTCAAAATTAATAATGGGTCACAACGCATCTGTCAAGATGCTATGTATAAAAGGACCGGGGCGTGGTGCAGATAGCTATTACAGTTCATTAAAAACAGCGACGTACAGGTGACATTTTGTGGATCCCAACATCCGTGTGAATAAGGGAAAGAGTATGTTGTCCCAAGAAAAAAAAATCTTCACGTCGCTGCTGCTCTGCATTCACACTTCCTAATTTGGCAATAAAGTTTTCAGATTTTGATCCCTCCATAAATTGTAAACACCCTGTAATGCGTGATTGACACTGAATTTCAAGACAGGAAGCAGGTAAAATTATGTTCCAACTTCACACCCATTACTCGAAGGTGAAATTGCTTTTTCTGATGTTACTTAGACCGAAACAAATATCGTGAATGTTTTTCCCTGCTGATAGGAAAGGAATAGCAACGATACAAACAAAACAAACACTGAAGTGAAGTAAAATTGCTGAGAGGTAACCGCTTACCTTATTGAAATCAATTTCAAAGTTCTAACGGGTCGCAATTCATTAAGCACTGCAAGTAACAAAAGTGACTTATGCTGCTTATTGCAGAATGGTGGTTACCATGGCAGGAACATACGTTTTGATATCAGGTGTAGCACGGCGGAAATGATGTTACATGTAAATTCGGTAAAGCTGAATCGGAGTCCTACGGAAGGACCACCCGGACTAGATTGCTGAGAATCAAACCGGCATGACAGACTGGGTTTTGTTTTGTAGGTGCAATTAACAAACGAAAAATTGCGTGATATTCGTGTTGTCGAAATTTAAAAGAAAAAAAAAAGGAAAACAAAACGATTACGAGCGTTGGAAGTACAAACACCACTGCTTGCGAAATAATATAATAATGACATATGCCTATCGTACAACAACACGGGGTGTTCAATGGGTTGCATCGCGACGGATGCATCAAATTGTCGTACGAGGTGCTCGAAGAAATGAGACATCCTTTTGTTGAGCGTAGTTGACACTGGTGAAAATTGTTGGTTTCCTCGAATGCGCCAATGTGGCGAAAGATATGTTTCATGTTGCCCTTCATATCAAGTATCCATCAAGAGACCGAATTGCCTTACTCCCACACCAAAGATTCCAGTACCCATTCCTGTAATTCACCTCAATCACCTTGGTCCATTTGAGAAAACTGATAAAAGATGCGTGTGCGTCATTGTACATGTTGACTAAGTACCTACTTATGGGAACTGTTCGTTCACCCAAAACCAGATACGTGCCGAGAAAAAAAAAATTAATTAAAAAAAAAATCCTAACTTGGCATTTATGGTGCATCACATGCATTATCTTCGATCAGCGGTTCCTGTAGACAGATAGGGTCCACCTGGTAGAATGTCCGATAACATCGATACAAATAGCGATGGTGATGAGGAATCAGTTGATTCTTGGACCGAATGAGCGGGAGCGTTCTCGGGACGAGAACATTTCAGGATGGCCGAATGTTGTAATATTTACTTTTGTGTTCTTGGGGCTGTTGGAAAATATGCTATTATTTCATTTGTATTCGTATAATTATGGGCTTTCGACTAAACCAGCCACTGAAATATAATACGTTCTAAATTTAGCACAAAATCGGAACGAGTCCCAAATCAATTTACAGCCGAAGGGCTGTTTTTAAGAATCGGCCGGCGTTTTAGCAGGTAGATTTAAATTATGGAAAGGCCTTTAGCCGAGAATTCCCATATTTGGAATGTTGTGAACCCGAAGTGACCGAGGGTTGCATTTTAGAATGCGAGGGTGCTTATGTGTTTTGGCAGGCAGTCTGTAGGCGAGATCGCACATGTGTGGACGCGAGCGTAATTCTCCGCGAGTGTGTGATTCCGCCACGATTATGTTTTGAAGTGAAATGAATTGTAGATTATAATAGAGTGAATAAAACGATGAGGTCTGTAGTATCTAAATAGAATACTAGTGCCTGCGTAGCTTAGTAAATGTAGCTATTGTACAGCGAAGACGAACATTCGATAGTGATTCGTACTGATGCTGATTGTAGATCGCTTTGTTAATTGGATCGCTGTTAATTGTCACAGAGGGCGCTCTCGTACCTGGGTTAATGGCCATCCGGCGAGATGGCCCACGACCCTTGACCTGATAAGCATTGTTCTTTTCAGTGGCCCCAGTTAGCGCGACTGGGGGGCTTTTGGTGAAGCTCAATTCCCAATGATGCCTTGTACCTGTGCCTTTTACAGTCCATGCGGCCACTGTAACTGCGGGTACACTGACATGGGTTGTACCCATTGATGCCGTTAACGTTCGGTTAAGGCATACTAGATGCAGTAAGCATCCGAGGTTTCAGGATATTACAGGCACATTATCGAAGGTGCACCGAAGCATATACCTGATGATAGCTTTTTCGAGATGCGGCGCGGGACGACGCGGGGGGCCATACGACCCCCTGTAGGTATTATGTAATGAGCACATTGCTGCTAAAAGCTGAATGTTTGTTGTTTTGCTTGCATGACTGAGTGAAATTGGCTGGGTTTATGTTCGCGGACGGGCGTGTGTGACCACCTGCTATATGAAAGAACTCGCTGTTCGCTTTGCACCCCATAGTATCATGTTTCTGATTTACAACCCAGACTGCAGGGGCGTTATGAAATTTCTGGTAAGTCGCCAGTTCTAGTAAATTTATGCATGTGAACCGATCTGAATCCAGGAAAGAAATACATTAGCCCGGGGCATCGAAAAGATGTGCCTACAATTTAAAAATACATTTTTAGCTAAAGTTGAAAAAAATTAGGGGTTTTATGGTCTTCAGATTGTTCAGTTAGCTAAAAATAACACACTCTAAAAAAACCTCATTGAAATCTTACTTAAATAGCACTTTTCGGATTTTGACAATTTAGAAAAAACTCCATTTTCTAAATAAGTAAAAATCACTCGGTATATATGATAGGGGCTACGTAGGTTTTTAGACAAGCACAAATTATTGACGTAAAACGTTTTTTCGAAAAATCAAAATTAACATTTTTTCCCATATTATGCCGACTTTTTGGCGGACATTGTATATTAAAGTTGTTAAACTATTTCCGGGACAATTAGCGTCCCGCAAGAAGTTCTTGCAGGACGGGTATAAAATACCCTTGAATCCGGGACGTCCCGGAAAATCCGGGACAGTTGGCAACCCTATAGTATGTAGTACCTAGTAGCACGTGGCGTATAAGGAGAACGAAACTGTAAGTTTTGAATTGAGAAAGTCAGCTTGTAGGTCTTTAATAATATTCGGAAGAACTGGAATTTAAAATAATAAACATACCGTAGGAATTCTGTGCCCATTTGTGGGGAGCGTTTTATTTCGAAACTAGCCCTCTCGGATTCAGACACCTTACTGAAGTCGGAATGAGTTCGTTCTATTGGTTCTAAATGTAAACATAAAATTAATACATATTCCAATAATTTTAATAGATAGTAGATAATTATATATTAATTATTAGATAATTAACACGTACCTGAAGCTTGCAGTGCGTTTTGCACAATTTTCGTTGTTCTAGATGACACTTTGAGGCAACCACGGGTTTGCGGGATTCGTTTTTTTACTCTCATCATAAATTGTAAAATTATAAAACAAAATCAAAGTAAAATGTATAACTCTAACTCATACACTGCACGGATTACGACTATAATAAGACGGTGCTTGTTCGTCACAGTGAAATGTATGTAATACTACTGGAAAGATCCAGTGTTGGGAACTCGACAACACAGCCCTTCCCCGTACCGAACGTAACATATCCCTAAATCTGACAAAAAATCCCTCCTACTTTTCGCGCTCAATATAAACGATGATTAAATCTTGAAAATTTTCAAGCAACATAGGTACCTAAGTGTAATAAACTAGAATCATAAATTTTACCTTGAAGAAAAAAATAATTTAACGTACCTACGCAATATAAATGTAGCATTATTAAATACAAAATAAACACATTTAGGTACTTGCAAAATTTATAAATTTTTTGAAACAAATAAGCAGGTAGGTAACAATAATTCAAACAACGCACACTACAAATGCCGTCTTTAAACTGAAATAAAATAACTAAATAGGGAATATAGGAAGAAGAAAAATATACTCAGAAGTAAGCATTTTGTACAATTTCTTAGACTATTAATGTTAAACTTCTGTCGGGCAAAGCTTTAATTTTGTGTAAGCAGTATCTTTGTTATGACTACAATGCTACAGTTGTGAAGAAAAATATAATACTTCGGGAAAATGTAATAAATCTATTTGACGATCATATTATACAATTGGCGAAGGTGCTTACAGTTTTAGTATTTATATCTCAGTCTAATTTTTAAATGGAAAGTATTTTTGATAATATTTCCCAACTTTTAAAAAATCCCTCTTTTATAGCCATTTTTGAAAAAATATCTCGTTATCCCTTTTAAGGTAAAAAATTCTTCTAAAAAGGGAATTTTCCTCCCAGTTCCCAACACTGGAGAGATCACACAATGCTGCAGCGACCGAGCCTGACTGTTGAAAGAGCATCGCTGCTACGGAAGGGTCTGCGCTCCTTGTCTCGCCCACGCTTTTAAATGGGCAGGAAATGCATTCAGGCTAATTAATGGTAAAATTAGCAGCTTTCAAATGTGGAAACAGATGCAGCATAAAAGGAATAAAACCACACATTAAATTGTAACTTTATTTTCATTATGATTGCATTACTTCAAAGAAAATAAAAATTACAAATCCATTTGGCGTGGCTTATCTTAAAATATAGCGCTCATTTTTACACACAGCAAAACTACTTCTTTTAATTCTAACAAATGTCGGATTTTCAATGAGCAGTCGTTTAGCATTATTTATTTGATAAAAATTATATCACACATGATAAAACAGAATGGTTTTGTTTAATTTTTGGCGAATTGTCGATTTTTTACCTAACAGCTGCACAGTTTTCTTTTTTACATGAGTATCAATTCTAATATTAGCATATGTATTTGCAATGTATCGAATGATTTGAATTTCATGCAAATCTTCATGCATATCGGTTATAGGATTTTTATTAATCTAATTTCTTCATTATCAATGAATAGTTATTTGTGTTAGGGATGAAATATTTGATGGTTTTGGGGTGCGTTATTTTTAAGTTTTAATTACGAAGTTTCCACGCCTGGAATGTTTTGAGCCCTAAAATGTAACACATTCTTAATAAATATATTTGGCGTTAAATCGCGAGTTCTTGTTTTTGGGGGAACTCGGCATAGCAGGTGCAACCGCTGAAGCGTATCGATAAATGCATGTTTGACCGGGGGTTGAATTGGAATCGGGCTCGGTTAGAAATGAAATTAGAAATAAGGCAGAACGTTTTAGGGTGCGACAGCGGCGCGACGTGTGAGTGAAAGTGGTCTGTTTTGCGTAATTATTTCTTGGCGTAAGCGATTATATGCGAACCAATAATTAATTATAAGGTGATAAGTTGCATAATGCGAGGCAAAGCGGCGAGCGTAGCTAGGCGTAATTAGGTAGAGGATTAAATTAACTAGAGTAGAATGTACGTACTATTGTAGCTAGTTGAATGGCATTTGGTAGACTTTTTGGCAATTACAGCGTCCGGTATACGTCAGAGGTTCTTGCTTTGCTAGTCGACTATGTGATAGTCAAAGAGTTGAATCCTGGAGCTGGAGCACGAAGTCCGCCCAGTGATTCGCGGAAGCATGTGTGTTCCGCACCGGAAGCATGGAGTTCCAAATTATAAGCCCCATTAGAGCAATAGCAAGATTTACGGTAATTGCTGTACTGTGGAAGATCAGTATACTACGGTAGTTATTACCGACTCTGTACGGGTTGTAACAATAGTTAATCTAGTGGATTACTATTGGGCAGTACTAGCGAAAGGTACCGATAGCTAACCCAGCCAATGAAGGCGGCGATGAGGTGCCAAAGGGTTGAGGCTGACGGATGTAAGGCCCAGCATTGTGATGCCACTGCCAGAAGTACGGAGGGGCCAGGGGGAGGCCACCCCCGGTGAGTACAATTATTATTATCGATGTGATTTACAGGTCAGTAAGTTTATGTTCTTTTACATTTAACTGCCTGCCACCGCCACTGGGCCAAGGAATGTTCGAACCTGCACTGTTTGCACCCCGTTGCCGCTTTGTGGTCATGGGTGAGTTGCATCCATCACGTTGACACATTTCAAAAGTATCGGAAATTGAATTTTAATATAACACACATAAACACCCGTCTAACATTTGTATACTTAGACCGCGAAATAACTGTTTAGCGTATCGAGAAATGTTTGGCGGGCAAAACGAAAAGTTCGCCAAATTATTCCGAGAAAGCCAAACATTTTACGACCTACGTATACATTTGAAAACTAAGTAGGGCATCTATTTTTAGCCGGTACATACCCGGAACCAATCAACTACCTCGAATTGGCCCTAAAAAATGCCTATGCACATTGTCCTCTAAATACGACGCTGGCGCTGGGTGGTAACGGGTTAAGCTTATTAAATTTATGACTCGTAATTCTCGGAGTAGAGGGTCACGCAAATGCTGAAACTAGAATAAGGGCTCTTTCTCAATCTGTAGCTATGCCTAAAATGGGAAAGAAGTGATCAAAGCATGAATTGTATACATTTTACAAAATATAGAATCAAGCCTTTTGATGAACTTGAAAAATGGGGAAAGAATTTTCTTCATTTACAAATACGTGTACTCGGCTAAGAGGCACGCGATCTTAATTGTAAACTTTGAAACGTATTTAGTCATTTGCTGGTTATATAACTAATTCATAAACGTAATTATTATTTTTCAATTAAAAGCAGTGATTTTATATGCTCTTCCTATTACTTCATTACTACCCTTTTTGCATATTTCCGTAAAATGTGCATATTTTTTTGTAAAATATCTCCATAGTTGCTACTTTTTTATGTTGTTTATTTTCCAACGTAAGTGTACTAATAATAACAATCTTAAAAGAGTAACGACGGCAAAAAACTTTTCGATTTGCTTACATACAAATTATATAATTACACAATTTAAAAAATATTAAAGTAGATATTTTAATACAACAGCATTTTTGTACCTCTGCCTAGAAACAAAAATTAAATGAAAACAATAAATGATTGTATAAAAAGATGCGCGTTTCAAGAAATAAATTAATCTGCCTGGGGAATTTATTAAAACCTTTACTTCGTATTAGTTCTTATATAGTCGATATTTATACTTATTTGTGGAATTTGATGGTTTTCCCTGGCTTCCATACATTGGTACAACCATAGGCACAACAGTGCTGAACCATTTTAAAATTATACAAATAATTAGGTGAATTTCACTGACAAATTACCTAGGCAACGCACAACTGCCGTAAGAACGCTAATGTTAGAAAAGGAAAGGAGTTCCTTCTGCAGCGGAGGAGCTGTTCTAACGGACTGGTTCGCAATTCGACGACTTGCGCCGCCAGTGTGCGCTTTCCAATGTAGTTCACTCGTTCGTCATGTGTGAAGCTCCGTACTGGCTCCATGGAGTCACTTAGGCTTGTTATACTTTTTTGATGAAAGCGCCCCCTACAGATTATATGGTTCAACTAAAACTGCATTTTTATACATATTTGGATCAAATGGCACCTTCTTCATATTTCGTATTTGAGATAATCCGACGGTCTAGCCCCTAAATACGACCGAAAACGTAGTGGCACCTCGAATTGGTGCCACAACGTATATACGGGCGCCACTACGTCCATATATACCTGAATTTGGTGCGTAAACGTCTTGTTTTATATATATATATATTATAAATTAGTTGTTTGAGTAACTTATTTAATCGAATAACTAATTTATTCAAATAATTTAATCGGATAACTAATTTATTCGAATAATTTATTGCAATAACCTATTCGAATAACCAGTTTATCGAATAACTGAGTTATTCAACACTCTATCGGTTGTTATCGCATTGCCATTGCTGTATTCCCAACTTTATAAGCCAATTCTTGTTATTGAGAATATTTTGCAGACACAAAGTGGTAATATTGTCTCATTCATCTGTAATTATATCCTTTAATAGCTAAGTACTATGATAAAAAATGTTGAAAAAGAAAAGAAAGCATCACTATAAATTTGGAGTTTTTAGGTTTCATATTTCAGTCAAAATGTAGATCTTCACCTTCAGAAACCAAAGAGTCATCACTGTTCAAATTTATAATTAAATCGGATACAGAATCCATAATGTTGTCGATCTCTACGTACCTTTTTTCCATTTTTGGCATGCTCGCATAAAACACTTCAGTCACTTTTAGTTAACGAACCAATTTTGTCTTTTGCTAACGTCATTGCTGCATTTCTGGCAAATATTTTATACGAAGAGCTCTGATAAAATGCCTTTCCATTAGAATTTTTCTTTTGTCTTCAGACTTCTTCTATCTAAATCCCAGGTTCATCAAAATTCTTAGCGTGCTGCTCTTTGAATTTCCTTAATTTTGTTTAAAGTTGGTCGTTCTAAATTAGTTCTATGAAAATTATATATAGGTAATGCGTCCTATTGCTTCCTGGTCAAAGATATCAATATAATTTTTTGTAGATTTTCTTTCGCGCTCGCCTTTTCCCCATTCTGAAATTGAACTATTATCATTTGCTTCTGACTGGAAATTGATTTATTGGAATGATATTTTAAATTATCGCTAAAGGGGTATGCCCACTTCCCCACATCCCCGATTTACGATTCCGACCATTAAGAAATAGTTACCTATCATTACTAGAATAAGTTGATAAAAATTAATTAACAATTTTCTAGAAAAACTAATCTTCTGTTTAACCTATTCTATCTGATTTCTGATATAAGTGTTCTGACTAATGATGATTAATGACCATTTGCTAAATACAAATAGTAATCATTAGGCAGGTATGTATTTTGGAATTAGTGTAAGGAAATTGAAAAGAACTAACAATACTACTGATTAATGATAACTGATGAGATCATCTAAAGAACTTTTCAAGCAATGATAATAAACAAAATAAATAATCAGGCACATCTAGAAACCCTAATACAGATCATTTGTGTCATAGCCCGCTTGATAAAAAAATTAATTGCTCTGACTATTTTAATTTTATGTAATTAAAATGTTTGCAGTTTGATATTTATAATGTGCTTTTGTATTCTAATAAGTTTTATTTGCATAAATAAGTATTAAGATACAACATACAAGTTGTTCCTATGTATCTACTTTTTAGTTGCATACCTACATTTCGGTAACAAAATTAAAGTTTCTTATTAGAATGTACCTAATTCAAATTCGTAAGTTAACTCGCAAAATCAACGCTCTAATCTATTGATTTCATTGGTAACTATGGAAGTGACCTGTATGATTAAATGTTGGCATAAAAACAAAACTGCTAAGTTAACCATTAAAATAAATTCACTGTATATACAAGTTGCCTAAAATTATATGGAACATAGCAATTGCACTGTAAAGAGAGGGTGTGATAGGTATAGGTTTTATTATTATTATCATACCTATTAAATAATGCAGAACACTACAGGCCATGTTTACACGATCAAAAGTACCATTGTCGCATTCGTGCATTTCTGTTTTCGGCGTTTTGTAAACAAACTTCTCAGTACTTTTAATAGCGATATTATCACAAAAAACAATTACTTATTATGCCTATTACTTGTGTTCTTTAAAACTACTGACACAGCTTCAAAGGCAAGTGCATTTTGGTTAATATTAAAGAGTTATTGAACACTGCCAAATACCCAATCCAAGCCGTACGTTTTAACAGTGTAAAAGCGTCTCCGATGCTTACGCTACATAACCTATACATTTCTTGTTCATCGCTTTGAAAACACGCACTGTATTTATCACAATCAACAGGTAGACCTACTATTCTAACAGAAGAAGTTAGTTAAAACCTTAAATTTTGAATCTTTTTGCTACCTGCAATGTTCATTCTTATAATACTAGGAATAATGTCAAAATTAGACCAAATTTTTACAGTGAATATGCTCATGTGAAGAGCAAGAGGTAAATAACAAATTAATACTCATGCAACTGAAGCATTCTGATTATAAATTCTTACTCCACACTCGCAACACAATCTATCACGATTCTATAAACAAATAAATAGTATTAAAACTCAATTGCATGAAAAGCGTCAATTAAGTTACTTTTAAAATAAATTATACGTTTTAAATGGTTTTTGTTTGATGAATTCTTTAAGCCAATTAGGTATTTTTTTGTAAACAAAGTAGGTAATAAAATGGACATTTTACTTACCATGTTGATTCACACACCACTAAGAACAACGCACGAAATGAAGAATTACAAAAGCCACTGCACACTAGAACTTTTAAGTAATAATTTTACTGATAGGTAGTTTTGCAGGTGGGATTGACTACCCGAGTTTTTGGGATAGGAAGTAGACACTTAAATACTTACGCAAATTCCCCATCATAACAATAAATCATTATAATATTTCTTTTATATTTCAAAAGCAGGTAGGTACTTCATTGTCCCTATTTTCAGAAAATTCTAGGTTTGTCTAAATATGGTGCTTTTAGAAATCAGCAAATTCCAGGAATTTAGTTTTCGGAAACTGCCCAGTGACATTTGCACTAACTGCGGATTTACAGCATTGTAACAATAATTAGCATTTAATACTGAACAAAAAAAGAAGACACTATTCAATTCAGCAGTATTGGCTGTATCCAATATGCAAGAAAGTTGCCCGGAGGCTATCCAAAAATGTCCATAAAACGCTTTCCAAAGGCGAGCGTTTCCTTTCCAGAAACTTTAAATTTGAAAATATATTTTTTGGAACTTTTCTTTACTGCCAATCTCCAGCGTACTTTTAAAACTTTCCTTAGTGCAACAAAAGTTATTAAATTTGTCCTACATTTTGAATGCGGCATATGCCACGGGTTTCAGCTTGTTTTCTACATATTTTTCTTTTAATTGAAGGAAGAATGTCCCGTGGAATAAATTTCACGATCTACTGCTGTAGTCTCAAAATAGGAAACAAGGCAACTCCTCCGACTTGTAGCCAAGAGACAATTATTGATACATTATTTTATATTACTATTCAACCAAGAAGAAAAGTTGATAAAAGAAAACAAAAATTACACTTGGGGAAAAATTATTATTTTCGCAGTTTCAAGTCTGTGCACCAAGAAGGTGCCCATGTGTAGGAGGAAATCTCCTCCAAGAACATGACCCGACATTTGAGGAAAGTGAGTTGTATAGGTAAATAATAAAAAAAAAGAAATGATTTATTGCTAGATAAAGAAGAAAAAAAATGTTCAAAGTTAAAATCATCATCGTTACTGTAATTCAAAACCTTCATCTTCATCTGTATCGACTTCCGCCCCCACTGGTAAGATGTTCAAGTGTTGCAGCTCTGTTGCAAGTTGTTGGCAGTCCCAGTGAGGGTGCTGCTCCTGAGGCTCCTCGCAGGATGTGGTGTTTTGGGGTGGCTGATCAGCGGTCTCCCTGGGAGACGAGCGATACCTCCGAGGTGGTCGACGGACCCGTAAAGAGGGGCGGTCTGCTCTTACTGCAGGGTAGTCCATGCCTCTGCTTTTGCCAAGGGTATGCAATTACAGTGCCCGTTCACAGGCACACTTATGGTGCATGTCCCTATGCAGCTGGCAAGGCCACGTCCCCCGAAATGGCATGTTGCAGGCCGCCTCCTCTATTGAGGAAAGTGATCTTCTCAGTTCCCTTCAAAATCACCTTCGCCCCCGCCAGGTACTGGGAAAGCATGGCTCCCATGTGGGAATAGGGAATCGTATCCGCATTCCAACTGATGCCGTGAAGATTAGAGACGAGCCAGCTGTTCGTTATTGCCGTTTGTACCAGTAGCTCCTCCGGGAGCCCAGAACACGTATTTCATTAGTCGTCCCGTCCGACTGTTCAGCCCAGCAAATTCCTTCAGCACGAGTTCATTGTTTTTTTCTCTAAAGAACGGCATATCGGCGTAGATTGGGGTTCCGCATACTGGATGGCTGCTAAGAAAAGGAAGGTGTTACAAACAAATTCCTTATTCACAATCAGAGGGTGCTGGTTCGGAATCTGGATAAGGAGTTCAAGGCTCATGGTACGGGAGTATGGGGCTGATGTGGACAATATCTGTCTAAGAATTTGGATGTGGTCTTATTCTAATTAGGTACTTCTTATCAAGAATGGTATGTGAACCGAACAATCTTAACGGTAACTTCTCGCTTCGGCTAACTTTACTACCTGGGGTAAATATTTTTACTTTAGCTTCTACATTAAACGTTATTTCACGATGTTTTGAATCGTAACGCGTCTTATCCTTTAGCTGTTTACTATGAATATTTTCGATAGCATAATTTCGTATCCATAAAGCGAGTTTCTGTATTTTCTGAACTTCTTCCAATTGTACTGTTTGTTTTAGGCAAGCTTCCGTTAGTAAAATAGGCTCATGAGCATACACAAGGTGGTATCTTGGCAAGCACAATTATATGCAAAAACAACATAATTCGAGTATAAGTCCTAATCAGTTTGTTCAGTGTTAGTGTACAGAGATAACATATTTGCCAATGTTTTATTTAATCATACACAAAGTTCGTTACACTGATGGTGATACAAGGTTGTAAAGTTGCTTTGAATTTCGATGATTTTTAATAGATTGGTGACTAATTTGGATTCAAAATCTTACCACGATCGCTTAGAATGAAGCGAGGGCAGCCATGCCTGCTAATAATGTTATCGAAGATAAATGGGGCTGCTGGTCTGGCTTTCCCATTAGGTAAGGCCTTGGCTTCAGCCCAACGAGTCGCATAATCAATAGCTACCATGATCATGGTATTAGCCTTGTTACTTCGGCGAAAGGGCCCTCATAAATCAATTCATATCTTGTTAAAAGGGAGTGAAACAGAAATTGGTTGCAACAAACCAGTAGGTTAGAAATGAGTTTGTCCTTTCAGAGCTTGACAGTCAGGACATTCCTTAATGTATTTTGGTTATATGACACTTAATCACGCGACACATAATCATGAGACATTTAAGCACGGACAGTTCAACTCGCCGACAGTTAATCACATGGACATTTAAACACTGAGACATATAATCACTAAGACATATAATTACATGGACATATAAACACATTTTTGAAAAAGAATAGATACTAGTCTATATATGTATATACAGTGTGTCCCAGGATTGACGTTACAAGAGGTGAGATAGACTAAAATTTTTTGAATTTTATTTTAAGGTTCTGAGATTCGGTCCTGCTTGGTTTGAAAAGAATTTTAAGAATATTTTCAGTTTTTGAAAAACAAGTAGGCCGTGACAGGAAAGCGAAAACTATTTTATTTTCAGGTAAACTACCCTTTTTGTTCATAATACGTCAAAATTTTATTAAGAAAAGTTGTTCATAATTATAAATTATGGCCTTATACAAAATTGCAGAAAGATTTGTCGAATTAGAAAAAACCGTTATTTTTTAGAAAATTGTATTTTATTTTCAGGTAAACTACCCTTTTTGTTTATGATACGGCAAAATTATATTAAGAAAAGTTGTTCAGAATAATAAATTATGACCCTATACAAAATTTCAAAAAGATTTGTTGACTTAGATTAAACCGCCATTTTTAATAAATTCAATTTGTTCAATCTAAAAAATGACGGTTAAATCTAAGTCGACAGATCCATCTGAAATTTTGTATAAGGCCATAATTTCTCATTATGAACCACTTTTATCAATAAATTTTGCCGTATCATGAACAAAAAGGGTAGTTGACCTGAAAATAAAATACAATTATCTAAAAAATAACGGTTTTTATAAGTCAACAGATCTGTCTGAAATTTTGTATAGGACCATAATTTATCAGTCTAAACAACTTTTCTTAATAAAATTTTGCCGTATCATGGACAAAAAGGCTGGTTTACCTGAAAATAAAATAGTTTTCTCCTCCCTGTCAAGGCCTACTTGTTTTTCAAAAACTGAAAATATTCTTAAAATTCTTTTCAAACCAAGCAGGACCGAATCCCAAAACTTCAAAAATTTTTAGACCATCTCACCTGTTGTAACATCAATCCTGGGACACACTGTATATAAAGGAAAGTCACAACCCTGACTAATCAACGCAGGGTGGCAGGTTCAGTTTGTTATGTAGGGTAGTGCTAAGATGGGATTTTTTGAAATTCGACCCCTAAGGGGGTGAGAAGGGGTAAAATGTGTTTTCACAAGTTCCTCAATATCTCTTAGACCCGATGAGATAGAGACTTGGTGAATACTTCCAAAGATTGTCAATGCAAATACCTAGAAACGTATTTCAGTATTTTGCGCTAATCAACCCTTAAAGGTGCAAATTTGGATTCGGGGTGAATTAAAGAGTTCTTCGTATCTCCTATGTTTATTGAGTTAGAACATTCTTTTTTGGCATATAGATGTATTTCTAAATCTTTTCAAAGGCGACTAAGGGTTTTTTAAATATTACTCCTAAATGGGTAAAAAAGAGACTAAACTGAAAAAGGGTAGGGGGTTAAAATTATTGATTTTTTTCTTATGGGTGCATTTTAGAC